>JASDQU010586681.1:57257-75665 GCA_032191745.1 Picea mariana | reverse complement strand
CCCCCCCCCAAAAAAAAAGAGGAAAAAAAATACTGAGTGGCCAAAAGTGACCTACTCAGTTGTCTCCACCACTCCAAGCATAACTCTCAGTTCTGAAAAATTCTTTTCAGTGAAGGACTTGGTGAAGATGTCTACGAGTTGTTGCTCTATGGGACAGTACTACAGTGAAATGAATCTATCATGGATCATCTCATGGATGTAATGCATGTGATGAACTTCCCATCTGCGAGAAGCAGCAATGACCAAAACTAGTCGAATGGAGTCCATTTTTGCAACATGTGCAAATGTCTCTGTGTAGTCTATGCCATGTACCTGTGAGTATCATTTTGCGACAAGTCAATATTTTTACTTTCTGATATCATCATATGCAGCAATCTTTGTTTTATATATCCATCGACATCGAACAAGATTTCTTCCTTTCGGAAGTGAAACCAAGTCCCATGTGTTGTTGTCCATAAGAGCAGAGTACTCTTCATCCATGGCAGCCTCCCAGAGTGGGTTTCCAGCAGCCTCAGAGTGTGACTTTGGATATGAAACAAGTGACATATAGCAATGTATGGTCATCAAAGGTTCTATGGCAGCCACGGCTTGAGGATCCCCAAAAAACTGTGATTTAGTTCTTCTTGTATCCGCAGGATCACCGACTAGTTCACCCGCATCTTGCAGGGTTTTTTCTGCCCAATTGGAAACTGAGTTGGAGCAGCCATGACCTACTCCTCATCCTCTATATTAGACCCAAAATTCTGATCTGATGTCTGCTCTGAAGTGCTCGAATAAGTTTCTGACTCCTCCTCATCAGTGACAAAAGGCGGTTCGTCGGCAAGGTCTTCTGAAAAATCATGCAGTGATTCTTCTTCAAACTTCACACTTCGAGCTAGAATGAAATTTTCAATGTGAGAGTCTAGAAATATATATCCTTTGAAACCTTTAGGATATCCAACGAATATTCATTCAACACTTTGAGGCTCCAAAGACTTCCTCTTATCTATCGGAAGGTGAGCCCATGCTCGTGAACCAAAAATACGAAAGTGCGACACTTCGGTTTCTTACCGGTCCAGCATTCAAAAGGAGTGATTCCTTTGAGTGATTTGTGAGGAAATAGGTTCTGAATGTATGATTCACAATTAATAGCTTCATCCCATAGATTGGGAGCTAATGATTTCTACTATAGCATACAATTGGCCATCTCTTTTAAGGACCGGTTTTTCCTCTCCGCAACATTGTTCTGCTGTGGTGTATATGGCACTGTGTGTTGTAGTTGTATACCTCCATAAATACAAAGTTGTTGCACATATTTGTTGAAATAATACCCCCCATTATCAGTATGGAGTTTATTAATCTTACACCTAGACTCATTCTCAGCAAGTGCTTTAAATTCTATAAGGCATTCAAATACTTTCGATTTTAATTTAAAAAAAAACACCCAAGTAAAGCGAGAGAAATCATCTATGAAGGTGAGTACATATCGAGCCTTACTGATTGAAGGCTGTGGGAATGAGCCCATGATGTCACTGTGAATCATCCCAAGAGGTGAAGAAGCTCTCTGTGCCTTCCCTTTGTCAAAATTTTTCTCTGGATGCTTGCCAAGAATGCATCCTTGACATACACCGCTTGTGAATTTAATAGCTGGCAATCCTTCTACCATGTTTTCCTTGCTGAGTTGATGCAAGTACTTATAGTTTAGATGGCCAAATATTTCATTCCATAACCTGCTAATATAATTATATTGTGACAGAAATATAGTGCTAAGAGATTTAGGAACAAAGTGGGAGAAGAAATACAAACGAGAACCGTGATCTGCAATTCCATGTGCAAGTTGTGAGCTTGTAGAAATGTCGGTAATCACTACGGAGTCTGGAGTGAACTCCACCTTCCTTCCAAAGACGGAATGAGTGATCTGATATATAGAGAGAATATTTTTGGATAGTGAGGGAACATGAAGCACATTTGTGAAGTATCCCCCTTCAAGATCAACAATTCCTTCTTCGCACACCTTTGTAGGTGTGGCATCTCCCAAGTAAATTGGGGATCTAGTGCTTTCTTCGATGGAGAAAAATTCATCTTTTGATGCAGCCATATGGTTTGATGCACCTGAATCAAGGATCCAAGATGATGGATTGGATGTGACAGCCATTAAAGCATGACCATCTTGTTCTCTCCCTCCCGTTCTGTTATCATCTTTCTTCTCTACATTTTCGGGCACCGTGAGATTGTGAAGTTGCAATTGCTTAGCCATCTCATCGATAGTCTTCCTCATGCAATTTTCTTTGGGATGAAAACCTTTGGAATAGTAGTTGTAAATTGTTATTTCCTTCTTCTTCTTACCCTTAGTCTCAGAAGATTTATCTGAAGATTGTTCGGATCTCTCTTCCTTCGATTCGGGAAATTTACTCGTTCCTTTTTTCTTGTCTTTTCCACTGCTCTTTGGAGCATTAGTAGCCGCAAGTGCTTGGTTCTTGGAACGCTTGATGGCACCCATTTGGACTAACTTAGATTTATCTTGAGTCAATTATGCAATGAAATCATTCAATGGAGGCATTCTCCATTTTTCCTGAGTCAATTTAGATGCTTGAAAAGACGACACAAATACGGAATATTCAGGGCCTAATTTCGAGAGAATTGAAAGGATGAGTTGTTCTTCCTCTTTCATGACTCCACATGCATTAAGTTAAATGAGGAGGGATTTGAACTTGGTGAAGAATTATTTCATATTTCTGAAATGAATTAGACTTAGGGATATGAGTTCACTCTCCAGTTGATGCACTCTCATTGCATCCTGCTTGCCGAATAGTCCTTCCAATCTGGTCCAGACCACCTCAGGAGTAGTGGCTCTACTGACATGAAAGAGGAGATCTATGGAAATTGATAGGCATATCAGCCCAATTTATTCATCTAATTTATTGAAATACTTTATTTTCTCCTCTGCAACAGTCGGTTCTTTCTCTGTTCCCATTGTTACTCGGTAAAGCCCTTTACTTCGGAGGAGCAGAGAGATCTTTGTCTTCCATTCAAAGTAATTGAAAGGATTTAGAATGAGTTTTGTGGTCTGAGAGAGATGATCCATTTCTTCTTTCTGCACCTCCTGATTATCTATACCTTCAAATAAAACCGTGTACAATCCACTAGATTCAATCTAGCTCTGATACCATGTAGAATTCATGCAGAAACTCCAATAGATCTAGAATTCTAGTTAAATTGAACACAAACAATTTGCTGATATTCAAGAGATGAGAGAATGTTTTTTCTCCATAAATAAGAGAATTATATTAATAAAAAATGAATATACATGAGAAACCATCCTCAAAAAGAAGAGAGGAGGTGAATATATAGAATTTCCAACATAGAAATTCTAGTCAAAAAAGGCTAGAAATAGCTAAAATAGGTGTCATAAGCTAAGGGAGACCACATAGTTCGACCTAGACCACTAAAGATACATGTCACACACTAATTAATGTCCACTAGAGTCAAGTGATGCGCATTAGCTCACTTAAGCTCACTTAACTGACAAGAGAAGTAGTTCCAACTCACTTAATTGACCCAAAATAGTAGTTACTAATAATAGTAACGACAAAAATCATTAATTAAGGAATAAATCTCTCACTCAAAGAGGAGGTGTGCATTCCCCATTAATATATGAGTTTTTTCATGGGGGAGTTGGAATAAATCATGAATAAATCAAGAAAATCAAGAACCAGGAGTTGAGTCTTGATCTAAAATTAGCAGTTTTCCCTAAAATCTAGGGATGAGGCGCCCTTCTTCTCTATGTGGCCAAATTAGGTGAAATAAAGTGTAAATGAATGTATTAACCAAGATCTAGGAGTCTAAGCTAGGTATAAACTAATGTAATTTAGTGTTATGCTCCAACAACCTATAGGATAAGATATCCTATATATATATATATATATATATATATATATATATATATATATATAAGAAGAGGTAGGCAAGAGTGTTTCGAGATAGTCTTAGAGTTATTTACCAATGGAAAGTTTATGGAGTTCATTAAACTTATCTTAACCACACATACTTCATGTCATGTTTGTCTACAAGTAATGTCGTACATCAGGACAAGTTTACATTTATTATTTATTTTTGTCAGATTACCATCCTCGCTAGGTAGAATGCCCTGCTGCCAGCAAGCCTGTTCAGTACTCTGGTGGGTTTACCTAGTCATACAACAAGCCGGTACCTGCTGCCAGCAGACCTGTTTAGTATCCCAACGGGTTATCCTCTTAAACCCTCAAAGACTGGCACTCCATATTTTAATATTTTGATATAAGATTGCTTATGCAAGAAGATGGGGGGACAACTCTGAAAACAACTTTTTCTTTCTTTTTGTCTTTTAATTGGGATGGTATTTATGTTAGAGGATGACTTTTTGTTATATTATTAGTGTTTGTCCCGATGTAAGGGGTACTTAAGAGGACATGGCCTATCGAAAGATATGATATAATCAAGCTATTTAGTGTGTAGTGGATGGTACCATTAAGAAAGAACATGAAGGTATCTCTAGGCTGAACTCATTTTCTTCCTTTGTAATGATGTTTCCATGACTAACTGCTAATTAGACCTCCTTGTTACTCTTTGATGAAGGCACTTGACTCACTTACTCAGGTTTCTTGGAAAAACTGTATGAGAGACCTCTAGGCTTGATAGTTATGGTATCACTTCCTTATACAATGGTGAAGAGTTTCAAGAGCAACTGCTTTAGAATGCCTTAAAAATGAGAATTTTTTCAAAAACATGGCTAATTATAGTAAGTCAATATTCATTTGATTCTTTAGCAAACACAAAATTCAAGTATAACAATGTTTTGAAGAAATATCCTTGAAACTGTGTACTCCCGGTGAAATAAATACTTACAGAAACCTATAGAATTGCCTTATTAACAAAATTCAAAAACTATTTACATATATACAGTAGGAAATTCAGAAAAAAATTTCAAGAACAAGGGGGGACTTCCCCATCTACTAAGGCCAATTCCTTGTCAGCTGACATGACCTATAGAAAATCCTCTCTGGAAATGGGCTTATGATAAAATTTAAGTCGGTATTCATTTACCACAAAGGAGACTTGTCCATCGTCAATTGTTTTAATTTTTACAACTCCATTGTCATATACAGTGTCTACCTCATAAAGTCCCAACCAACGGGTGGTAAGTTTGCCTTTGAAGGTTTTGAATTGGGAATCAAACAACAGGGCCCAATCACCAAGATGGAAGTGCTTCTTTTTAATAAACTTGTCATGCCACTTTCTCCTCTGGTTTTGGACTAATATCATCCGTTGGATGGCATCTTGCCTGATTTCATCACACTCATTCAACTGTAGGGATCGTTTCTTCTGAGACTCATCCATGTTCAATCCTAATTCTGTGGAAATATGGAAGGTCCTTAGTTGGAATTCTATTGGTAAAATTACTTGTTTCCTGTACACTAGATCATAAGGGGTATGTCCAATGGTATTCCTCCAGGTGGTCCGATATGCCCACAAAGCCTCTGGGAGCCTATCATCCCAATCCCGGTGATGTAACTAAATAGTCTTGGTCAAGATGGCTTCCAGAACTTTGTTTGTGGATTCTACCTGACCATTGGCTTGTGGGTAGTATGGATAATATTTACAGTGTTTAATCCCATATTTCTCTGTTAGCTCTTTCATTAGCTTGGAAGTGAATTGAGTGCCTTGGTCGGTAACAATTTCACAAGGGACACCAAAGCGGGTAAAGATGTCTTCATAGATGAATTCGACAACATACTTCTTTGTGGCCCTAAATAGGGCTTTTTCCTCTACCCATTTGGTGACATGGTCCGTACAAACCAAGATATAGTTCTTCCTACGGGACATGGGTGAAATTGGTTTGAGAAAGTTGAGGGCCCATTTTTCGAAGGGTTTTATCATAACTTGGGCACGCAAAGGAATTTTTACATCTGACGTAGGTCTACCTATCCTTTGGAAACTATCACAACTTCTCACATACTTGGCAGCATCTTTGAAAATGCTAGGCCAATAGTAACCTGGATGTAATACATTATATGTGGTGCATTTATCAGATAAATGGCCACCACATGGTCCATCATGACAACTTCGTAGTATTTCAGGTACCTTGTCCTCTCAGACACATCTACGAATCATCAAATCAAGACCTGTGAAAAAACTATCATGACCAACCCAAGAGTAATTAGCATTTTGTGTAATAATTATCCTCTTTTCATGAGGTGACAAATGAGACGGTAACTTCCTAGTAGCTAGATAGTTTTCCATATTTGCAAACCATGGGGTATTGACAGAGAGGGAAAAAATATGCTCATTTGGGAAACTATCATCTATAGGGATATCATCATCCTCATCTTTTATTCGGGAAAGAAATTCAGCTACTACATTATCCTTTCTAGGTCGGTCAAGTACAGTGATATTAAATTCTTGCAATAACAAGAGCCACCTGGTCACTTGGCCATTAGTTATAGGTTTGTTCATGAGGAACCTAATCATGGAATGATCAGTGTGTACAAATACTTCATAACCTGTAATGTAATGAAAAAACTTGTTAATAGCATGAACAACTGCCAAGAACTCTTTCTCAATGACTATGTATTTCAACTCGGTAGGGGACAAGTTCTTGGTTACAAAATAAACAGCATAGGATTGTTGGTCCTCTTTCTACCCTAATACCCCTCCTATTGCTGTGTCGGAGGCATCAATGGATATATGAAATGGGAGAGTCCAATTGGGCCCTCTAAGAAATGGTGCTATAGACATCTTAGCTTTCAGGGTTTTGAAGGCATTTTGACACTGCTCAGTCCAAAAAAAATCAACATCTTTTATCAATAATCCAAACATAGGTGCAACAATATTTGTAAAATTTTCAATAAACCATCGGTAATATCCAGCATGTCCAAGAAATCTTCTCACCTCTTTTTGAGTCTTGGGGGGTGGAAGTCTAACAATGACCTCAATATTTGCATGATTGACTTTTATCCCTTCAGATGAAACATGATGTCCTAGAACCACTCCTTCAGTTAACAACATTTTTCATTTTTCATGACTTAGAGATAGGTTCATTTCCTGGCATCTGATGAGGACTTTTTCTAAGTTTTCTAAGGCTTCCTGGTAAGTGTTTCCATAGACTGTGAATTCATCCATATAGACCTCCACACAATCATGAATAAGATCGAAAAATATCCCTAGTACTACTCGTTGAAAAGTGGCAGGAGCATTACACAATCCGAATGGTAAGACCCTATAGGCATAGGTGCCCCAAGGACAAGTAAAGGTAGTCTTGTCCTGGTCCTCTGGTGCTATAAGAATCTTATTGTACCCATTGTACTTATCTATAAAGGAAAAACATTTCTTTCCATACAAGGTATCTAGAACTTGGTCAATGAAAGGAAGAGGAAAGTAGTCTTTCAGAGTGGCTTTGTTGAGTTCATGGGAATCAACACAAATTCTCCATTTCCCAGTCACTTTCATTCGAGCCACTACAAGCGGGGACACCCACTTACTGTTGGAGATGGGATAGATAAATCTGACATTTAACAACTTTTGGATTTCCTCCTTGACTATGTCTTTGAGTGTTGGGTTCATCCTTCTCTGGGGTTGCCTAACAGGTGTTACTTCCCCCTGGGTGTATATATGATGGATGCATGTGTCAGGGTGTACACCCTTCATGTCAGTGTATTCCTAGGAAAATGCTCCTGATTGTTCTTTAAGGATATCTACTAACTGTTTATGTTGGTCTGCATCTAGCTCGGAGTTTATATGTAAAAAATTCCCTGGACTAATCTCGTAGGGCATAGTATAAGACATGGCAGACTCATCTATCTCAAAAATAAAATATGTCGAAGACAAAATTGATGGATCCAATTGTTCTTGAAATTCTTCCCCAAACATGTACTCGAATTGGGGAAAATACTGTGGAAAATCCACACATGTGATAGCAGAAATGAACTGGTTTAGCACATTTTATGTTGTGTGCTCCTGAAGTGCCCATGCATGGTCACTCGGAAATACAATTTCTTCCTAGTCCTCATTCTCATATGGACATTCAAGCCACCATATATTATCCATAATAGGTTGAGCTGGAGGGTAAATGGTGAGCTTTTGGATAGAGAGACCATTTGGGATGGTCATTTCTCCTTCTCTACATCCAATAAATGCATTGGCTATGGCTAGCCAAGGTCCTCCCAAGATAACAAGATGACCTCTGGCAGGATCCTTTGAATGAATTACAAGGAAATCTACTGGGTACTCCCATGAGGATAAAGTAACCATGACATCATCTAAAATCCCTTCAGGTATAATCCTAGTTTTATCTGCTAATTCCAAGATGGTTGGGGTAGGTCGAAGAAGAGGTTGTAACTGTAATTTTTCCAAGGTAGTAGTGGTCATAACATTGATGGCTACCCCTAGGTCTATGAGAGTGTTTCTGATGGAGACCTCATTAATGGTTATGGTCACTACGGGGTTTCCTGGATTCCCATATTTTGCTAGCTTTGGATGCTCTGATATGTACTCAGAGAGCCCTCCTACCAAATGTACTATAGGAGGGTCCTTTTGCTTCCTACCTAGCTTATTAATACACAATTATTTGACTACCTTACTATAGATTGGAATGTCTTTAATGGATTGAAGCAAGGGAATCCTGACACAAATATTTTTCAATTCATTCAGAATGTCAAATTCCGGTCGAGTGGTAGGTTTCTCGATTACCAATCGGTTTAGATAAGGAGGGACCTTCGTAATTTGTGAAGGTTCATTTTGGGGAAGCTTGAGTTCTTGATTCTTAGGGATAATAGCATCTTCCCACCTAGTGTCATCTGTGGGTTGTTTGGTGGTTTCTTCTTCTTCTTCTTCCTAGATGACTATTGAAGGTCTCTTCCTATCTAGAACTTTTCTCGATATTAGTTGAATTTCCTGTAATGGAACATGAGTAATAACATATGTCAGGAAGGCCTGCATCTCAACATTGTTAAGAGGTTGAGGGGGCTTATTATTGGGGTTCGACACTGGTTGTGCCGATAATAGTGTCGATCTCAGGAAGCTTGCATTTTGATATTGTAGTGATTTTTGTTGTGGAATAGGAGGTAAAGGTGGTGGAACAAATCCTGGCAGAAGCTGCGAAGTGTTCGATGGGAACTGAGGATAAGGATGGTTGGACATAGGGATAGGTGGAGCTTGAGGGTTTCCTTGATTGTGTTCTCCTCTCCATCCTTGAATCCAAGGATGTTGGTACTGAGTAGACTAATTTTTTCAACCTAGTGGGTTCCACTATTGTTGTTGTTGATAATAGGGTGGAACTTGGGATTGTAGATCTAGGTATGTGGGTTGGCTCCTAGGCTGCCATGGCCTCCTAGGTGCATAAGAAGATTCCCTAGGATCTCCACTCCTATAGATGGCTAATAAAATAGGAAAGGATGGACATTTCTCAGTTGAATGGTCTTCTGTACATAAGCCACAAACTGAAATGTTATCTAATGGGCATTCCCTTAAGGAATGCTTCCTCCTGCACCTTGGGCAATATATTCTCATTGCTGCATTTTCCTCCTCCTGATTCTTTTTTATTTTAAGGCCGTCCAACTGGGAACCTATTGTGCTTAGGATGTATGTTTTGAAGTTTTATATAAGTTTCCCTATCTCTTCTCTTGTAGTACCACCTGAATTAACTGGTTTTAAGCTTCTATTGTAAGGGTACCGAACATTCTTTCTTGTTTTGGCTCTACTCCTTGAGTAGTTTTTACACATTTCACATATCTCGGAAAAAGGTTTATGAGAAATGTCACCTGATTCCATCAGGTTAAGCATATCTAGATATTCTTTTGAAATTCCCTTAAGGAAAATATCCCTAATTGCATCCTATGGAAGGTCATGGTATTTTGACTTTTGGGAGATATAATTGAATCTTTCCATATAGTCTTTAAGGGTCTCATCTTCTAACTGTTGGATTTTAAAGATGTCATTACGAGACTCTTTGGTCTTGCAGTAGTCCTGGTACTTCTTAAGAAAGATGTCTTTCATGGCTTCCCAAGACCTAATGTTGGATTCTCCCAACCCCATGAACCATCTTAGTGCAGAGTCTTTGAGGGTGGCAGGAAAGAGTTTTAATTTTTGGGCATCTTGCACATAGTTGTAGCTCCTGCACAAGATGTCAAATTCAAATAGGAAGGTGTCTGTATCTTCGTTGTTTTTACCATAAAAGGTAGGCAGTGCTGAGACAGGAATATTCTTCATGTTAACATTTGGAGTGGTGTCTAGAATCAGAAACCCGAAGGTAGTTTCAGTTTGGTTTCCAGTTTCTTCTTCCTCCCCATGTCTTACATTGTTATGGTCCTCCTGATCACCCATATTGGCTTGGTTTCCAAAAAGGGAGTACCTAAGTGGTTTTATCTTTGAAGAGAATAAGGTTTCCTTTTGATGAAAAGGTCTTCCTACTGATTGGATGTCTGGGTCTCTACTCGAGTCGGTTGAGATTATTGGTGCCAAAGTTTCTGTCTCAATTTGAGAGATAATTACATTGGCTGAACTACCAAACAAAATATTCACCTGTTCAGGGTCTATGATGTCCTCAACGTTGGGATTTCCTGGTGGTGGTGTAAAAGAAAAGGCTGTATTGTTTGGTTCTATCGAAGGCTCGAGTGGTCTTGCCTCCTATCCTAATATGATTGATGCTTCAATTTCTTGTTTTATAGTGCTCCTTGTGTTAGTCTTCTCAGAGACTATCTTAGCTCTTTGGGTTGAGCTAGCTTCTGTTTTTCAGTATCGATCTATGGATTTTATAAGTGAAACGGTCCTTTCCCCAAAGAGATCGGAAGGAACCTTGGTTGAAAGGTATGATTTAGATTTAATGTATCTACCTTGTGGATCTCTAGGTCTATTCATGAAAGAAAATAAAAACGAAAAGGAAAAACTACCATTGGTTTTGGGGGAGCCTACAATAGCAGATGCGCAGGTTCTTACCTCTCGTCTTAAAGTTTCCCCTCCACCAATATAATACTAAGGTCTAGGAATGATCTATTTCCTAACTACTTATTACCTTGAGACAACTCCCCAGCAACGATGCCAAAAATGATGGGTGTTCTATATGCTCTAAAAACATAGTAAAAACCCTCAATTAAATTGTCAACCCAGGGTAAGTAAACTTAGATTTGTAGCAAAATATATGCCCAATGTAGAAGGGTTGGTAGGAGTATAGTCTAACTAATGAAGGCAACTACCTAAGGCTAATATACTCAAGCAAACCTATCTAATGAGCAAATCCTACTAAGAAATCTTGAAACTAGGTAACCTAAGTACTTTTTGGGCCAAGGGTCGATGGATAGTCCTAGGAAAGAAAATAAAAACCCTATGTAAAACAAACTAGTTCATAAAAATAAACAATAAGCAAACTATAACAATGAGCAACTAACAAAATCAAACTATCTTAACTTGCCAACCTATATTCAATGAGCAACTATCCCATGAAAGCAAATAAATAAACAAGTAAGCAAAGACACCTATCTAACCTATTAAAGAAAATAGACAAGCAGGCAAAGACACCTAACTAACCTACTAAAGAAAATGAGCAAGTAAGCAAATATTACTAAAGAAAATAGACAAGTAAGCAAAGACTTCTCATTGAACAACTATATAGCCTAAGAGGCAAGTGGACTAAATGCTTAATGAAAGATTATTTATAATGCATGAAAGGAAATCTAAGAGGCAACTGGACTAAATGCTCAATGCAATGCATGAAAGGAAATCTATTTTATTGAAAGCAAGAAAGGCTACCACAAATTTTTGATCTATGACAAGAAAATTACTATCTAATCTATCAAAGCAATGTCTATCTAACCTATAGCAAAAATAAAACTTTTATCTTAATCTACGAAGACAAGAAACTATCTCTTGTAAGCTACAAAAGCAGGAATCTATCTTTAGTCTATGAAACACTCAAATGTAATGCTGGTGGTTGTGTGAATGCCTTCGGTGGTGACAGATGATATCTCGATGACATTTAACAACAAAGGACAATTCCAACGGTATAAGCTCAACACTAATCTCAATGGAAAAATGAAAGGTATGTATTAAACAATCCAAGAAAAATTTAGCCATGACAAAAATAATGTTAGATACCCTGCATATTCATGTATAAACCATCAACAACATAACGAGGTCATCATTCTACTTCTACACTATGTAAGCAAAACTAGATTCAACCATTAACTAAGAAATGTAATTGCATTTTAATTCTAGGAAAGGAAATTGCGTAGAATAAAACTATACTATGTATATTCTAACCATTCAAACTACAATAAACAAATGCTTAAAAATAGAAATTTAAAACATGATATTAAAAAATAATCTAACAATTACACTATCCAACAACTAATTAAACAAGTTCTATATAAAAATAAGATAAGCAAGCTATGATTCAAAACTGGAATTAAATCTATCCATCCATCAATCCTTGTCAAAGAAAACCCAAATTAAAAACTCTGCTCTATCTAATTAAAAATTTGTTTTAAACTTTAACTGTTAAATCATAAAAGAAAGCATAATCTAACTGCATATGGGGTTAGTATTAAGAGAGAGAGACTTACAAGACTTTTCCTAGCCTACAAAATCAATACATGCTAACACATATCATCATCTAACCTGCAAAAGAGAAGCAAAACAATTAAGCTACAACAAATTAATTAACTAAATAAAAATATACATGTACAGGAAATAAGAAAGAGTAATTAAATTAGGAATTGCATAAACAAACATAAGAACAATCACCAGACTGTTGGTGGCCCCCCCATGAAGTCATGACTACCTCCTACAAGCACACCATGAACTTAACAAGGCAAATTCACCATGAAAGCTTGAAAACACAGTTTTGGCAATTAAAATACCAAAACAAAGAAAAATGAATTTGTCTCTGATCTAATGGATCTTCTACTTGGTTATAAATCTTATGACCATTCTATCAGTATTTATAATCTTACAACCCAAGTGGTCAACCTCAGGAGGGTCGAACCACTTCTAATTTTGACAAAATACAATAATGATGCTCTAACTGACAAAACAGAGAAAGAAAATAATCGCCTTTTTTGGACAACTGAAACTGAGTTGTCTAGAGCTTAGTAGCTGGAGGGGGCAATCATGAAGAAACCCCACGTTTCCAATTTTCCCAACACTGGCCACCAATTCCATAACTGCCAAGTCACCCTGCATTTTTATGCAATACTGAGTGTTGGAGTGAGTGTCAGATCGGGTACCGAAACGAGTGCTAGAACGAGTGCCAGATCAAGTGTTGGAACTAGAAACGTAGTGTGTTTTTCCTTGTAACAGTAGAAAAACGTGAATTAGCTCTTGGAAACCATAAAACATGATGAATTATACTTGATACAATCATTAAACAGTAATTACATGCACCTTATGTCGATCATACCGTTTTATCATCAAATTCTTCAAAAAGATCCTTCAAAAGATGAAAAACACACATATATATATGTGACAAAAGTGCATAATAACTGTCATGAAAATGATCATATCTCGGGCCCAACAAGGTGAAAACCAATGCATTCTGATTTTTCCCGGGTGTCGCAGAGATTTACAATCGTAGATCAGAACTAGATCTCCTTCCTTGAAACTTTTCCTTTTGATATGTCTATCATGCCAAGATTTGTCCCTTGCTCTCTGTACCTCTTGGTGAAACATTGCTAGAATCCTATCTTCTTCCATTAGGATCAGCTGACTTAACCTTTCTTGTATTGCACCTCATTCTATCATGTTCATAATTGCTGCTACGCGCAGACTAGGTACCAAAAATTCTAATGGAACCACTGCTTCATGTCCATACACCAATCTAAATGGTGTCTTCCCTGTAATTTGTTTACATGTAGTCATGTATGCCCATAGTATTGTTGGTATCTTCAAGTCCCAATTATCCCTGTTGACATTGTAGATATTTGTCAGTGCATTCTCTAGGATCTTATTAAAGGCTTCCACTATTCCATTTTATTGAGGATGATATGGTGTACTCTTTTGATGATAGAATTCAAACTCCTCAGTCATAGCCTTAATAGTGTTGTTAATGAAGTGAGTGCCTTGGTCACTCATCAAAATTCATGGGCATACAAATATAGTTGTCACTTTCTCAAACAAGAAGTGTGATGTTGTCTCCGCATTGCAATATTTTATTGGTGTTTCTTCTACCCATCTTGTTAAGTACTTTGTCGCAGTAATAATATACCTTGCTCCTGACCTTTTTGTTGGTGGGTTAATTGGTCCCACAAAATCTATTACCCATTTTTCGAATACATTCAAGGTTACTTGTGGATTCAGGCACATCTCATATAGTCTATTAGGTTTACCAAACCTATAACATACATCACATCTCTAGTAGTAGTCCTTTGAGTCTCTGTGAACCATCAACCACCATAGCCCTGTGTGCAACACCTTCTACACAGTAGCTTTTCCTGCATAGTGTCCTCATGCTATTCCCTCATGGGCTTCTGCTAAAATCCTCAATATTTCTTGTTCTAATACACATCTTCTCAAGATGTTGTCCACACCCATATTGTATAAGTTTCCTGCAATCAATTGATAGTCTGCAACTCTTAATACCATATTTTTATTCTACACAGTGTTGAATTCTTGTGGCGCAATCCTTGTACTCAATAATTGAATGATGTCTGCAAAATATTCATCAGCTACTTGGAATGAAAATAGATGTGCATCGGTAAAGTTGTCCTCTATATTCATAGGTTCCTCTCCATTAGTGATCCTTGACAGGTGATCCGGTCCTGCATTCTATTTCCCTAGTTTGACTATCACTTAGAAGTCAAATTCCTGGAACAACAATAACCATCTACAAATTCTCCCCCCCAACACTAGCTTGTTGACGAGGTATTTGAGAGTTGAATGGTTTGTAAACATCTTGAAATGTTTTCCCAATAAGTAATGTTTGAACTTATGAAGTGCATAGACCATAGCTAAGCCTTCTCTCTCTGTGGTATTATAATTCTTCTCCGACTCTAATAATTTTCTGCTAGCAAATACTATAGGATGGTCCAATTCTCCTACTCTTGGATGCACCAAAATATCTCCAAGTTCTATAGCTGATTCATCTACATGCACATGAAATATATTTTCTCAATCTGGGGAGACAAGTATTGGTCTGGTTACCATCTTCTCCTTTAGAGTGTCTAGTCCTCGCTGTCAGTCTTCATTCCATTGAAACTTGCTATTTTTCTCAACAAATTCTCCATTGGTGTAGTTATCTGCACATATCCTTTTATGAATTTCTTGTAGTATCTTGTGTGTCCTAATGTTTCTCTTAACTGACGTACTGATTTTGGTGGCGACAAATTAACAATTACTGCAATCTTTGTAGGATCTACTAGCAAGCCTTGTTTTCATACTATATGGCCCAATAGTATTCAAAAGGGTGTTCGGAAGATGCACTTCTTGATATTTAATGATATCTGACATTGTCTGTGTCTTTATAACATCATTCTCAACACCTCTACATGATCTTTCAATAGACTGTAGACTGTCAAATCATCCATATATACCTCTAGAAATGAGTGAATGAATTCTTTGAATGCAGCTATGACTACTCTGGAAAATATTGTTGGTGCATTATTCAGTCCAAAAGGCATGACTGTGTATTGATAGGACCCCCATTCTGTGGAAAAATAGATCTTGTACATGTCTTTTGGGGCTATCTTTATCTGATGGCATCTTGAGAATCCATCGTTGAATGAGTAGGCTTCATGGCCTCCTACATTGTCCAATACCTCATCTATGAAAGGAGTAGGGAAAGGGTCATGTAGGCAAGCATCATTCAACTTCCTCAAGTAGACGCATATCATTATCCCTCCCTGCTTATTCTCTTGAACTACCATAGGGCTTACCCATTCATATTCCTCTATTGGTTCTATGATTCCAGCCTCCAACATCCTATCTATTTCTTCTTTCACTTTTTGCTTATATATTGAGTTTAGTCTATATGGTCTTTGTTTGATCGGTCTTGCCTCAGATCTGAGAGGTATCTTAATTTAACCTAGCTCTTCTGCTATGACTTTAATATTTGTGAATGTGGTTGGGAATAGGTCAATGTACTCGCGCAGTAACTATGTTATGATTTCCACTATTTGGTCATCCCAGTAATCTCCAATGCTGGCTATTTTGGGGTTCTCAACTATCCCAATGTTGACTCTCTTCACCTTAATCGGTACAAAAAATATTTCTGACTCCAGAGGTGGGCTTTCCACCTCTCTTTCACCTTCAACTTCTGTTATATGAATGTTTCGCCGGTCCTCTTCATCTGGTGCTTCTTCCTGCACATGGTAGCATGAAAGTAGTTCTTTCACTATTTGTTTGTTCTCTTGTTTCTCTTCTGTCATGAGTTCAACTTATGGTTCTTTAATGAATATCACCCCTCTAATTTGTTTAAGTATTGAATCTATGTTGGGGTTATCATTCTCAAATGAGAAAGTGACTGTAAAGTTCTACTGTAAAACTGTCAAGTTTGTAGTTCCTTTACGCAATTCCTGGTATGTATACCTGTTGAGTCTCTATTTTGACATAAGATAATGCCTTATCCTACCCTATATCTAAGATTTTTTCCTCTTTTATAAACCTATACTGGACTACTCCCACCCCAAATACATGCCTAATAGCTATGTCATGACTACAAGAGGTAATTGATGATTTAAAGCATGTTTGTTTAACTTAAATTCATTCGATTGAAAGTGTTTTATTTTGTATAATCCTAATAATTTCATTTATGAGCAGTCTATCTAGCACTACCAAACACCGTGTAATATGGTACTGAATACATTTCGGTACTTAAGACAACTTTATTCCGGTACTACTTGCTCTTCTCTATTCTGGTACTAGACTCATGACTGTGTGCAATCCGGTACCAGAACCTTTGTTTCCAGAATGTGCCAGTTGGACCAGGATAATGATGAAGATTTTGAGAAGACAGTTGGATAGAAGCACCCAAGTCATTTTTCCAGTTGCAAGAGACTCTGTTGCTCATGCACTTCGTGTCATGAGGATGGAGTCGATTCCTAAAAATTCGATGTAAATACTAAATGAGAAAATTCTCAAACTGTTTAATGTTTATCCATAGATATAGATAGTATCAGATTACCTTATATAAGGAATGTTGTATAGTTGATAAAGGAGATTGATAATAGCGAATGTAAACATTATGTTGGAAGTACCAGATAATACTTATCATTGTCATGTATGGAGTAAAGACTGTTGATCCAATTTACTAGTTGAATTAATACATAAAATCTTCATGTTGATTCTTGGATGTGAGTGAAAAGTTTTTAGTCTGTTATTTCCTTAAGAGGTTCCTAGTTGGTTCAGCAAGGGCCCACTTCCCCAACTAAGGTAAACCTCCTTGTATACGTTCTGTGTGTTTGTGTGGATAGTTTACAACAGTGTGTATGTGATTGATCTTTATTCCATTTTCCAAATTGAGCATTGAGTTAATCATTTTTGGAATGGTGTGAATAAACAATTGTTGGATCGAATAGGCATTTCATTCTTAGATGTTGAAGGTAGTTGTTTCCTAATTTGAAGTGTGAGACTGATCTTTTTTTTCATGATTGTAATAGACCTAGTATCGCAAGGGACTAGGAGGCTTTGTATTTCATCTCCATGTGTTGTAATAAAGTCTTTCCATGATACTGAACCTCCCTTGTGCTGGTTTGATTGAATTACATGAGGTTGAAGTTGGCTTTTGTTTTGAGAATGGTTGGAATTGATTGTTTTAATTGTTACAGAAGACAAGCTTCTTAAAGTTCATCTTTCCAATTCAAGCGCCTGAAATGAACAGCCTTGTTTCTCTAGGACTACATCTCTTTGATTGAATGATTGTTTAAGTTTCATTATTAGGTTTCCCTGCTAGGTTGAAAGAATATTTTGGAGTATTTGGAAATCTTAGAAATAGGATTTTTATGTTATTAATTATTTCCTATATGTAACAGACTTAGGTAGGTTACTTGTTCTCGGCACATATGGTGTAATGACTCTTTCGATTACGAATCCTGGATTGACATTTAAATGAGTGTGAGACATACATTGAACATATTGATGCACCAACATTTTGGCGCCATTGTCCGGGAGTTGTAAACGGTAACAGGTAGCATATTTTTATTTTTGATTTGATGAAGTATTGGATTGGATTTGAGGATAATCTGAGGGCGGGGAGAAGACGGTAAGATGAAAGGTAAGAACCTGCGCATCCTCTTTGGTGGGGTTACTCCAAAGTCAGGTTGTTCTCCTACCTCTAATTAGGAATTTTCATTTTCATTGATTTCATTTTTATGAGTAGGTACCGAGATAATAAAGGTAGATTTATTTCTCCTAAAATCTCAGAAAAACTAGAAAAACAAACAACAAAGAACCCCCCCCCCACCCCCCCCT
>JASDQU010586681.1:29741-55130 GCA_032191745.1 Picea mariana | reverse complement strand
ATTTTGCGGTTGTGCTCGATGCTAGGTTTTAGCACGAGTTTTTGCGTGTGTGCTAGGTTGGCCACACAGAGGTGTGTTTTGGCGAACCAAAGACAACAAGCTTGAAGGAAGAAAATGGTAGGAGGCCTATCTTCTTCATTTTTTGGCCAAATGAGGTGCCAAAACAGCCCAGCTAGGGGTTTTTGGATGTTCTGAATCCATTGGCACTATTTTCAAAGGAATTTGAATACTTATTTTGTAGGTTTTTCACCATTCAATTTTCAGAGAGCTCCAGGGAGCTTGAAGCCCTCATTGATTGAGGTCATGCTCAGATGAGTACAAGTTTGTTTTCTGTGACTAAATAGTCATTTTTGGCTAATTGTTATGCTCTAAACACATTGGGATAGTTTTCATATCCATTTGAGGACATTTACAGGTGTTTTTTCCATAGGGAAGCTCAGGGAAGCTGAAGGCCACATGTAGAAGAGGTCATGCCCAGATGAGCCATGATCCGTTTTCAGAGTTCTACTAATCATTTTTGGGGTTTTTATGTCTTCTAAAACCAATGGTACAGTCAGTATTTCCATTAGAGTTGAGAAGTAGCTTGTAAAAGAATATTTGACAAATTAATCCCAAAGAGCCAAGTCCATTGATGGAGGCTCAAGGAGATGTAGCCCAGAGAGGGGTGAACTCCTTTATCATTTTGTTTTTGTTGTGAGTTTGATGGTTTATTTGATGCAAGTTATGTTTGTTGTGTATATGTTTAAAACAAATATTTAACCATTTAAATGAAAAATTCCTCACACATTAACATTTAAAAGAAGATGCTTAAACTTGGCACATAATCTATCTTGCATATTTTAACACATTGACCAAGGTCCTATACAGTTTTATTTTAATGAAGTAGAGGGTGCTTGCATAGCATAAAAAGTCATCCCACTATTTTCAGATCAGTTGTGCACTGATATATGGATGCTACACAGTGTTATATTGTTGTTGTGCAGGGTTATACTGCTATTGTGAAGTTTTATATGGGGTTGGTACTTGGTTGAACTGTGGTGCAGCTTGCCTGGTCATAATCTTTGCCTACACCCAATAGGTATCTGATGTTCTTTCCCTCATCAGGTCCATGGTCCTGCAATATTTTTCATTGTAGCCTATTGACTTGAAAAAGTTGCAATATGAGCTCTTCGGTACTATCTGGTGTTTTTGCATCATTGTGCAGTGATATGGATCATGTCCCTGCTTCTTACATATTTCACACCATAATCCTCCTGTTGGCAACGGGTTTGGAAATCCTATTTCCATGTACTGTGCGAATGTTGGGCATTCATTCTTATGGTTTCCTTCTATCCTACATGTGGTACACCAAACATCTTCTCTTTTGTCCTTACCCCTATTCTGATTTAGCTGGAATGTTAAGTTATTCAAATCCTCCTTCATCTCCTCTATGGTTGGTTCTATCTTCTGATATCGATTCTCTTCCAGTTGTAGGGTTGCCTATAGAGCCTCTTCCTATGTTTGAAACTTCTGTTGTCGCAAGGGGTACTTCAAGTGTGGTAGCAGTGAATTGACAAACAAATTCTTATGTTGCATATCTGTCATGACATACTATAGCTTTCCCATCAAGTGTTTGAATCTCTATTCAATATCCCACACAGATTCTCCTGGTTTCTGTCTAATTTCTATCATCTCATTCATGTATTGATCTTCTGAGCTAGGCTTTTGGAATTCATTTATCAATATATTTTTGATATCTCTAATTGTTCTAGTTGTCCTTGGTGGATTGTTTGCAGCTAAGCTAATATACCAATCTAGTGCGTGATCTCTTAGCATGATTGCTAACTGTGCAAGTTTAGTGTCCTCATCCGTGATCTGTTTTGCTTACCAGATATTTTCACAAATAAACAAGTGCTTCTCAGGGTCCTCTGACGTCTCTCCTTTGAATTTCGGTAACCTAATTGTGGGATCATGTCCTGCCATCCTGAATGTTGAATTACTACCTCCACATGGTGTAGATACTTGACTAATGCTTCCTAAACTAGTTCCCCCAAATGTTGTTCCATGTGTATAGGTACTTCATGTTGTCTTCCTTCTCCAGAAATTTAGTTGTATAAATGGTGGTGTTTTGTCGGTGTATTAGTTAGACATGGGTTTATGGGTTATACACTGACACTGATATGGATAAGAGTGTTGCCTTTTATTCCCTCTCTTGGACCTCTCTTCTTCTTTTCATATTTTGTGCATAGGATTTCCTCAATTTTCTCCACATCCTGGAGATCCTCTACCTCTTATTCATCACTTTCCAAGCCCTCCCTCGCGGCTATGGCTCTCTTCTTGGTGTTCATCTTATATTGGTAGGGTGATTCACTGCGCGTTCTTCCAACTGTTGCCATGATCTTCTTGATCTGGTCTTCTTCCATCATGATTGGGTCCAAGGCCTCCTTCTTCTTTCCTTTATTCATTTCTCCCTCCATTTCTCCTTCTCTTGTCAATGCTTCCCCCCTTCCCCCATGCACGCAGAGAAGTTTAGTTGTCTAAAGACATTATCATGACACCTTTGTTATATAGTAATATCTTAATGGAATTATATAGTTATCTGATATACCTACCTTGAGGTCCCTTCACGAACTCTTTCTCTACTGCGCTATAAGACTTTGTCATATCCACTGCAAATTCTGTGATAAATCCTGCAACAATGTTGTCTAACCAGAACTCTACTCCATGCATAAATTTATTATCCACTTGTTGTAACTGCATGATCTCTACAGGATTCCTCTCTAGTTTTCTGATCCGATTTGTAGGATGGTTGTCTTTCAATCTCAATATCCACTCGTGCAACACATGTGGGAAATCAAATAAAAAAACTTCACGCAAGTCGTTGAATACATACTTGTTCAGATATTTGCACGATGTCAACTTCGGGTTTCTATTATCTTTCTTCGCAAACTCCAACTCCTTTGTTTTCAACCATCTCTCTATCTCTACCTTCATGGGATTACACGATATCAACATCCCCTTTTAGGTTCTCCTTTTCTTAACGTTTTTTCATTCGATATGGAATTCTTTTGATGTGTCTTCAAAGATCTCATTCACTCAATCCCATCCTGTTCCAACCAACCGACAATTGAACCATTTTTTGGCTTATTGTTCTTCTACTTTATCATTCATATACTCTGATCCCTTCCTACTATCATATATTGACCCAGGTTCAGATTAAACAAGATTCCAACAACAATCCCTTTAAAATTGTCGCCCCCTAGTAAACTAGGAGGAAACACAGTACATGGGGTGTACTGCATTATCTCACCCAAGATAGATCTATGGGTAGCTGCAATGCTCAGTTGCTTGCAGCCTAGGAATAAGTGGAGATCTTTGGTGGTATCATGTGTTAGCACTCTATAAATTTTGACTGACTGATAGACAAACGATAGAGGTAAATTTTCAACCTACTTTAGAGCTGAGGCACTAGCCTGCTCAACTCAGAGAGGGATCTCTCATGTCACTTGATATTTATTTGGAAATCAGTGGCTATATTTGATTTTCTTTAGGGTTGTTTTATAAAATTGTTTGCAAAGAAGGGGAGGAACACTAAGGGCTATGGAGTCAAAATTCTGAAAGTGAATGAAAACAATGACTAGCTAATAGAAATCTCCATAGGATAAAGGTCAAATGAGGCAATGAATCTGAGTTGTAAATTGTATTTAAGCAAGGTGTGAGAGGAAATAGAAAACAAATAACTGCATCAGAGCATTACTGAAATGAATTTTGAATTAGTTAAGAGAAAATTTACATAGTTCAAATTGCTTAAGCTGAGAGCATCACAGGATGAATTCTAAGCTTTTAACTATCCAATTTAAATAGAAGACAGTGCAAATGGAATCAAAGAACACAAGAAATGCATACAATGAAAGGAGACAAAATGCATATCACCACCATTGGAATCTTTTCATAGAGACTTCAAAATGCTTCTGCATATGTATTCAATTCAACTCCAGAAAATTACAATAGAGTTTAAAACAACCAAAAAGGTGCCCTTGCACTTATACCAAATCCTAATACATTTGGAACCTCTAATACTTATACAATTCGAGTTCCTTTAGTGTGCAACCGATTACAATAACTAAAATGAAATGTTTCAGCTTCTTCCCCAAAATAGAAACAGTTACAAATAGAACATGAGACGTTTTAACTGATCTCCTACTTTTCAGGAGAAAAATAGGCTTCAAAATGCCACCTATAATTATCAAAGCGTAGCAGCTGTGTAAAATAAGAGAACGGTTTTTGTAGATAAGCTCTTCTTGAAGCAAAAACTCTCTCAGTTTCTTGAAATTCATCTCTAGTTGGCCAGAATATGTATCACAAAAACATGTCTCGAACATGAAATCATAACAGAAACTATGGCTCCAAGATTCCCTAGAATCTCCCAATTTGTGACACCTGTGTGAAAAATGAGCAAGGTTAATGTTCTAGGGTCCGTTCTTAACAATAACCTCCTTTTAATTTCGAAAACTCATTCTAGTTCATCCATAAATCGTCATGTAAGTCTCAACTGCTGCAGAAACTGACTGCCACATCCTCTTTGAAATGTCACTTGTGCTTTTTCCAAATCTAATTTTATTTATCCATATTTTCCTTAAATATTTGGGAATAAAATATTTGAATAAAAATAATTCCCAAATATTTTTATCCTTTAAAATTAAATTTCCATATATCGCTTGCTTCCCATGGTTTTGAAAACCATGTCTTGCTTTTCCCAATTTACCATTTTATTGTGAAAACCATTTACTGGTTTCTTTCCCATGGTTTTGAAAAGCATGTATTTCTTACCATCTTTTGTAAACTACTTTTGATCTTCTTCTTTTACTTATGTAAAACCTTTTGATAAAAAATTATCCAAGTCTTCCTTTCACGTGCATCTTCCCATTTAATTATTTTCCATGGAACTAAACATTAATCTCTTTAATTTGTAAGATTTAAATTTTACCTCTGTAAAACCTTTTCACTGTGAGGAAGAATCTCATTTATTGGAAATTCCGTAATTATTATTGAAATGCATTCCTGGAAAATATGACACATATAAACTATATGATAAATGGTTGCATTTATTGTATCAGGCTTGGTTGGAGTGGTTTACTCCACACCACTTTTATCCCCGATATTCACCACGTAAAAACACGTGTCCAATCACCAAAACACCGTTTTATATATCGACCCGCCTTCACATAATTAACCTCCACGTTAATTCTATGCCCGATATGTATGTGCGCCCTGCATCCACCCTTTGAATTTTCCATATTATAAATTGATATTCGTGCCCATGATTTGAGGTGATTCCATAAATTGAATATTTGATCAAATATTAATATAAATATTAATAATAATAAACCCTTTTTCTATTTTCTAAGGACTTTGGGAGTATGAGGCTTATCACATGACTTTGTGGATAGGATAAGGCTGCTTAATAAAAGGAATATTTTTTATTTTCAATGGGAATATGAAAATAAGGGTAAAAATGAATGAAGTGATGGACTAAAGGATTTAGATAAGCATTAAGGCCAGGTATAGGTTTGGGATATTTGCCAATTTTTGACTCATGGAGGACATGACTATTTTGGATTATCAGTTGAGTGAAGGATTTAGGTGACGGGAGCTTGATGGAGCTGGTGAAAAAGTCTTAAAATCTGAGTGAAAAGATAGCACAAGGGCAAGATGCTTTGGGAAAAATTAATGCAAATTAGCATGTGATAACATAGGCTCCAAATGGGGATGCTATCCTCCCAGTGAGGTAGCAAAGAACGCGTAGACCCGGTGCCTGATCCATTTGGATGCTCCCAAAACATGTGTGTGCACCCTGCTCCGACCTTTCACCAGTGTCTATTGAAAACCAAATTCTGCACACTGCTCTCAACTGGATACTGAACACTGAATACATTGCTAAAATATGACTGTATACACTACTAGAAATCCAAACTGAAAAATTCTTGAACAACAAGATTATTCACACCTACCTACCTTAACTAGTGAAATGAACTGCCAATCAAGTGAAATCATAATGCCAATTCAACCAATCAAGCAATTGGCTTCCCGATTTTCCTCTTCTCACATTTTTCTTAAGCAGGCAAACAAATGTAAAAGATGGCAGTTGAAAGCAAAAATTGAATCCAAAATTTGATCTTATGAATGAAACAAACTCCTCCTTCATTGATGACTGTAATAGGATGGCCACAGGATCTTGAAAACCATGAAAAATCATTTCTTATTGATGAACAAAAATAGGAAGACAAGCCTCATTCATAAGTGTTTGTTTCTCTTGCTCTATTTCTTCAGTTCTGAAAACATTTTCAAATGAAATGGAAGCAATAGGTTTGTCTACTTTCCCATGCATATCAACAAAAGCATTCATACATTATTGAACATATTCAAATATGACATCTATATTATGTGCATCAAGGCTATCCTCTTGTTCATCAAACAGTTTTGATTTGGTTTTATTAACCTTCTGGAAATTTGCTTGAGGACTGTCATTTTGACTTTCAAATGAATGAATGGAAATAAGTTCTTGTTCATAATCTCCTTGCAAATGTGAAAAGCTAACATCATGAACTATTTCACAATCTAGAGTTCCCATGGATGCATTTTCAAAACCATGATTTTCAAATGAATCAAATAAAACAACTTCCTCTTCATTATCTTTTTGTATTTCTAATTGAAAAGTGGCATACATTATTTTGTTGTTTTCTTGAAACTCTATGTAATTTGTTTGTTCATTTCTTGAAGTCTCCATAGATGCAGTTTTAGAACCCTCATCCATGTTTAGGCCACTTAGAATTTGAACAACCACATCATTCACAGGGGAAAAAAAACAACTTTGAAATACTTTGTCTTGTTGAACATCTTCATCAAGTTCAGGAGAGGGATAATGACTTTTAACAACAATTTCTTGATCAACTTCATCTTCAGCCAAAGAAGGGGCTACTATTTGTTGTTGGGATGAATATTCATAAAAGGGATTCTATGATTTCATCATTCATACACTCTTTATCACCAAAAAAAATTTCAACGTACTTAATGAAATGTTCACAAAATTCACAACAATCTTCAAACACCAAGAATGAAGGATTAGATTCTCCATAATGCTTAAAGAATGTTATGTGGAAATCCTTGAGAGAGTATAAGCTTCCTGGTTTTAAACCTTCATACCATAATTTTTCTTTCCCCTCTAAAGTAGCCATAAACATTTTCATCAAACAATCCCCATGAATTTTAACCCCCAGCTTACATATGTGCATGTGAAATCCAATCAAGTGCAAGGCAGCATCATTTCCTTTCCCATATTCGAATTTAGGAAAATATTTTTGCTAATCTATGTGAGGAATATGATTTGGAAAGCCAGGAATATGAGAGAGATTCATTGGAGCATACCTTGCAGATATTGAACTCATCTTCAGACAGTGGAGTCACCAATGATGTTTTGGAATCTGGATTCTGCATTGAGAGTGGAGTCGCTAGTTAAAATTTAAATTTATGGATTCTTCTACTAGTGGAATCACCTTCAAACTGATTTTTTGATGTGTAGAGGAACCATAGCAAGAATACAACCAATATGTGCCTAAGTGTCTTCTTCTCTCAGACCTTAGAACTCAACCATGTCATTTTTTCCCAGGGAAAATTTTTCAATTTCGTCCCCAACAACAGCGCAAGAATGTTAGCACTCTGTAAATTTTGTTCGGATGATAGACAAACAACAGAGATAACTATTTTAACCTACTTTAGAGATCAGGCACTAGCCTTCTCAAATCAGAGAGGGCTCTCTCATGTCACTTGATATTTCTTTGGAAATCGATGGCTAGATTTGGTTTGCTTTGGGGTTTTTTTATAAAATTGTTGGCAAAGAATGGGAGGAACACTAAGGGCTATGGAGTCAAAATTCTGAAAGTGAATGAAAACAATGACTGTCCGGTAGAACTCTCTAGAGGATAAAGGACAAATGAGGTAATGAATATGAGTTGTAAATTGTATTTAAGTAGGGTGTGAGAGGAAAGAGAAAACAAATAACTGCATTAGAGCATTACTGAAATGAATTATGAATTAGTTAAGAGGAAAATTACACAGTTCAAATTGCTTAAGTCGAGAGCATCACAGGATGAATTCTGAGCTTTTAACTATCTAGTTTAAACAGAAGACAATGAAAATGGAATTAAAGAACACAAGAAATACACACAATGAAATGAGAGAAAACTCATATCACCACCATTGGAATCTTTTCATAGAGACTTCAAAATGCTTCTGCATATGTATTCAACTCAGCTCTAGAAAATTACAATAGAGTTTAAAACAACCAAAAAGGTTCCCTTGCACTTCTTCCAGCTCCTAATACATTTGGTACCTCTAATACTTATACAATTCGAGTTCCTTCAGTGTGCAACTGATTACAATAACTGAAATGAAATGTTTCATCTTCTTCCCCAAAATAGAAACAGTTACAAAGAGAACATGACACGTTTTAATTGATCTCCTGTTTTTCAGGAGAAAAAATTGGCTTCAAAATGCCACCTGTAATTATCAAACCATAGCAGCTGTGTAAAATGTGAGAACAGGTTTTGTAGATAATCTCATCCTGAAGAAAAAGCTCTCTCAGTTTCTTGAAATTCATCTCCATCTGGTCGTAATATGTGTCACAAAAACATGTCAGGAACAAGAAATCATAATAGAAAATATGGCTCAAAGATTCCCTCGAATATCCCAATCTGTGACACCTGTGTGAAACATGAACAAGATTAATGTTCTAGGGTCCGTGCTTGATAGTACCCTCCTTTGAATTTCGAAAACTCATTTTGGCTCATCCGAAAATCGTCCTGTAAGTCTCAACTGCTGCAGAAACTAACTGCCACATCCTCTTTGAAATGTCACTTGTGATTTTTCCAAATCTAATTTTATTTATCCATATTTTCCTTAAATATTTGGGAATAAAATATTTGAATAAAAATAATTCCCAAATATTTTTTATCCTTTAAAATTAAATTTCCATAATTTAATTCATGCCCATGGTTTTGAAAAACCATTTATTGTTTGCTTCCCATGGTTTTGAAAACCATGTCTTGTTTTTCCCAATTTACCATTTTACTGTGAAAACCATTTTCTAGTTTCTTTCCCATGGTTTTGAAAACCATGTCATGTTTACCATCTTTGGTAAAATACTTTTGATCTTCTTCTTTTACTTCTGTAAAGCCTTTGGATAAAAAATTATCTAAGTCTTCCTTTCACATGCATCTTCCCATTTAATTATTTTCCATGGAACTAAACATTAATCTCTTTAATTTGTAAGATTTAAATTTTACCTCTGTAAAACCTTTTCACCGTGAGGAAGAATCTCATTTATTGGAAATTCCATAATTATTATTGAAATGCATTGCTGGAAAATATGCCGCACATAAACTATATGATAAATGGTTGCATTTATTGTATCGAGCTTGGGCTGGAGTGGTTTACTCCACACCACTTTTATCCCCGGTACTCACCATGTAAAAACACGTGTCTAATCACCAAACCACCGGTTTATTATCGGCCCGCCTTCACATAATTAACCTCCACGTTAATTTTGTGCCCGATATGTATGTGTGCCCTCCATCCACCCTTTGATTTTTCTATATTATAAATTGATATTTGTGCCCATGATTTGACGTGATGCCATAAATTGAATATTGGATCAAATATTAATATAAATATTTTAATATAAAAATATTTATAATAATAAACCCTTTTTCTATTTTCTAAGGACTTTGGGCACATGAGGCTTATCACATGACTTTGTGGATAGGATAAGGGTTCTTAATAAAAGAAATATATTTTATTTTCAACGGAAATATGAAAATAAGGGTAAAAATGAATGAAGTGATGAACTAAAGGATTTAGATAAGCATTAAGGCCAGGTATAGATTTGGGATATTTGCCAATTTTTTACTCATGGAGGACATGACTATTTTGGATGATCAGTTGAGTGAAGGATTTAGGTGATGGAAGCTTGACGGAGCTGGCGAAAAAGCCTTAAAATATGATTGAAAAGATAGCACAAGGGCAAGATGCTTTGGGAAAAATTAATGCAAATTAGCATGTGATAACATCATGCAATGTTTATCTATTCAGTCTAACATCTTATTATAGCAGTCATTCTATTCATGCATGTGAAATATCATATCTAACTAGTTACTTCATTCATTTATCTAACATTCAATGCTTAATAATAATAGGGACGCATACATTCAATCACATAATACAAGTGTTACCATGGTTCACCCCCCTGGGCTACATCCATGAAGATTTGTCTCTCCAAGATTTTTATTATGTCTAAGAAATATTTCATGCTACCCGTGGTTATAGTTTGGGTCTTACACTCTCCACAGGCTCCTGATCCCTGTGAGGCTAACTATATTGCACCAGGCTCCTCAACCTGCAATCTAACCTTCGGGATCGAGTTAATCATTCCTTCTCTATCTCACTAGCTACAAAACTAGTATAGTTCTTACAAAATCATACAATTTTCGGAATCTCCCTGTTCTTTCGTCCTCTCTTCCATCCTCCTTTTTCCTCTAAGTGCTACCTATATATATTCTTGGCTCGTCAGCCATTACAATACATTGCAAAAACCCTAACCCTAACATCATTAGGTCTTCCTTACATGTGCACCTCACATGATTGCATCACATGTGTTTCTTTTCCTCCCATCTGTCCTTTATTCCTTTCATGCTTCTCTTTCCAAAACTAGTATTTTCCCCTAACTGGGTCTGTTTCCAACATGCGCAGTTGTAAGACCGGGCTAGTTTCAATTTATCCAACCAATCAAACACTTCAAATACTAGCCCTTTCAGCATCACCTACAAGCAAGTGAAGTCTCACTTGAGGTATCTATTGGGACTATAGGAGACGAGTTTCTGTAGGGATGAGGGGATGTGAGGCTATCAGGATGTCCATTACCACTTGTATACCTTGTGCACAATATTATGTATCTAATATCCTTTGATTAATTAATAAACTATATTATGCAACACCGTGATAACACAGATTTTAACATAAACCATTGACTGAAACAATCATAATTAATGCGCATCAATCATATAACAAATAGTTCTAGACTAATCGTGCATAAAAAAAACATCCATGAAAAACCACATCAAAGGACACATTAAAAAACAATATTTAATGTGGTTCACCCAATCCCTGGGCTATGTCCACAACGACTAGGTTCTATATTATTTTTCATGCAATCCTCTTAGGCTTGTGCATTGCACTTACAATAGATACATCATAGTATAACTCACCATCCCACCTAACCGCTCTACAGTGCATGTATCTCTCTTCAAAATCTCTCCTAAACCTTAAGACACGGATCCTCTCTCATAGTCAGCCTCATCTTTCATTATTAGAAGCCTATTCTTCCCCAACCCATTACATATTTATACATCAAAGTAGGGATAAAAAGCCTAGGAAAACTCATGAAAACCCATGATAATGCATGGTTCGTGTGTGATTTTCCTACCTTTGCGCCTGCATGTTGTTTTCCCTTTCTTTTTACCTGCATGCTGCTTTTCTTTCCTTTTCCACCTACATGCTTCTTTTGCATGCCTAACTGTTGTTCTTCCTACTTTTTTGTGTGCCATCAAAACTTGTTTATTCTAACTTCCTATCCAATAGAGAGTATGCTTTATGATTCTTGTTCTTCATTCATCTCTCCTTCTTGCCTTTATTTTCTTATCTAATCTTTCTTGTATCAGATATCAATGTTTTCCTTCATCGAGGACTTTATCATGCGTTTACAATCATGGGCTATGTTTCCATAGTTGTGGCATTTGTAACATTCAATATTATGTGGGGCCACATAAGCATCTCTTTCTTGAACATTTCTTCCATATGCTCTACAATCCACAACTTTATGTCCAAATTTAGTACAATTAAAACAATAACCATAAAATAAACTTTGATACTTGGGAGTTAATGATTTTATTTGTGATGAAGTCCTTCTGAATTCATGCCTTGGCTAATCACGACCTTCCCTTATGTTGTTTCGTTCATAATTATTAAAGCTTCTTTGTGTTAAATTTTTCGGTAGCAACAAAAGATATTCTTTTTGTATTGTAATTATTCATGCCGGCCCTATTGCGCCTTTATAAAGTGTCAAATGTATTTTATAAAGTGTCATTTTTCAATTCGGACCTATTGCGCTAGAGTAAAAAGGTAAAATATATTTTATAAAGTGTATTTTATAAGTTCGGTCCTATTATTCCCTAACAAACTGTCAGGTCAGCCCAGACCTAATTTTACGTTAGCTAACTAGTATTTATAAGAGAGGTCAGTGCCTCATTTGGAGAACACACAACACAAGCTCTCTAGTCAAGAAGATAAGTGCACAATTCTTAGAGGGAGACGCTATTGCATCTAGGAGGTGATTTTTTGGAGGATCTTTGTCTATCTCTTGGGTATATATTGGTTATGTGGTGCACTACTCTGTGCTAGTCAACAGTTTGAGAAGGATATTCTGCTTTGTTAGTTATCTCTCGGAGAAAGGCATTGTTCTTGGTTGTTGAATCTATTTTGAGGAAGTTTTTTTGGGTTTTTCCCCTATAGGGTTTTCCCAGGGTCAATCTTGTGTATGCTATGGATTTTATTCTTTCAATAATCCTTTATATGTAGTTATTGTGCTAATTGTTTAAAAGTTTAAGAACACTAATCTAGTTAACTGCTTGAGATGAAAATTCAACATGGAATCAAAGCAGGCCTAAAAGAAGGCATTCTCATAGCATAGAAGAGCTTGTTGATAAAAACAAGGGTAGAGGAAGACTCTCCTAACCCTAGAGCACCTTTTCCCTAGAACAGTTTCCAGTTTGGACAAGTTTCAGAAATTAGGGTTTCTCCATAAACCCTAGATAGTGACGTCGTCCACCTTTTTGAAGGATGTTGGGAAAAATAATACCATGTAGGATATCACCCTAGGATGGTGCATCTATTCCCTAGATCAGAATTCCAAAATTTGAAGTTTGAAAAATTAGGGTTTCCTCATAAACCCTATGTCAAGATGTCAAGGTAGCTGCAATATCAACTTGGAGCATAATTTCAACTTGGCATAGCGCACTCTATGGTAAGTAAAAAATCCTTCTTTTAAATTGTATTTATTATGGTATTTTCATCACAAGACAAGTTGACTACTAGCACTAAGCTTTATGAGAAGCTTGAGGATGTTGATAACTTCTGAGCATGGAAGTATAGAGTGATGCTCATTCTAGAAGAGCATGACCTAGAAGGATTCGTTAAGGAGGAAGTTCCAGAACTAGAGGGAGATGAGGCCAAGGAAAAAATCAAGAAGAGATTAGTCAAGGTGAATAGAATCATTGCATACTCCATCAAGGATCACCTAATCCCTCACGTCTCATCTTTGACAACTCCCAAGTAGATGTTTGATGCCTTATTTAGATTGTATTGTTACACATCAAAATTCCACACTTAAGTATCTCACCCTAAGTGTCGCAAGTGTCATAAAAGTGTCATGTGCACCTTTCTAAGTGTTGCATACACCTTGACACCATGAAAGAACATTTTTCACAATCCCTAGTCAATGAGGAGGAAAAATATATCATATGAAGGTCAAAATATTATGTGCACATGAATTATTTATTAATATTCATAAAAAGGAAATTAATTTAGTTTGAGAATCCACCTAACATTCAGTTTCCTAATCTCAAGGAGAGGTTGAGAATCTCATGGATGGTTGAGATATTTTCTCAAACCAAAATCCTAATTTGGTGGTGTTGAGTCTCCATTTTGACACCTCTATTATCCTATATTATCCTCTATCTAAGTCAATTTTACCTCTCACATGTCTATATGTTGTCTATTTCCTCCACAAACCTACCTTGTGACATTGTCCATGTGCATAGAGAGGTAACCTATGCTAAAAAATGATTTGTTTGATTTTTTTGATTAAATTGCAATTAAATGGTTGATTATGTATGCTCCTAATTACTTTGAATATTACTAAGCAGCTTCATGACAAGGCATAGCTTCATCCAGTACTACCACTAGTATGGTACTACAACAATCACTTGATCCGGTACTCTGCTTGATCTGGTACTCCGCCCGATTCGGTACTCCGCCTGATCTGGTACTCTGCAATGGTCTGGTACCAATACTCCTCATGATCCGGTACTCTATAGTGATCTGGTACCAACTCCGCACCTATTTCGGTACCAGCTCCATGACTATTCTGGTACTAATGTTGCGTTGATCCGGTACCCAGATTTATGACTATGCTAGTCCGGTACTAAACCCCTATCTATAGGATTAACATGTTGAACGAGTATGTTGGTGGTGATTATAAGAAGTTAGTTGGATGGAAATATCCTTAGATAGTTTGGAGATCATGATAGACTTCATCACTCATGCACTTCGTGTCATGAGGATGAAGTCCATCCCTAGAGATACAATATGAATTATCAATTGTAATATTTTGAAAACATTTGATAATTATCCTCAGACCTTGGTAATAACAGCTCACCTCCTTTAAAAGAGATGCTTTGTAGATGATATAAAGTAAGTAGTAAGTAGAGAATGATACACATTTTTATGTTGGATGAAATGTTGAACTGTTGATTCAATCGATCAATTGAAGGAATACAAATGTTATTTTGTGCAATTCATGAGTATGAGTAAAGTGTTTTAGTCTGCAATTTATTTAGAGGTGCCTTGTTGGTTCGGAAATGGCCCACCACCCCAGCCAAGGTAAGCCTCCCTGTACATGTCTTTGTGTGTTGTGAGTTAATTGTGTAAGTGTGAAAACTTAATAGTTGAGTGTTGCAAATGATTTTAAATGCATAAAATTTTCTAAGTAAAGTACAAATTTATTTGATTTTGAATCAGTGTGAGTGAATGGTTATACATTTAGTAGAGTAGGTAATTCCATTTCCATTTCTGCAGATTGATCTTTAGTTAACAAGAGTTAGATAGATGTGTGGGATTGTTAATTTTTTTATTGTTTTGAATTTATGATTGTGATGTTCTTAGTAGGTATAGGAACCATAAGACTTCATCTCTCACCTTCATGCTCCATGTAATGAAGTCTTTCAATCATATTGATTCTTTCATGTATTAAAGAAGGTTTGATTGGAATTGATAGGGTTATGATTGGTTTCTTTCTAAGAGTGAATAAAGTGAATTGTTAATTGTTATTTCAATTGCTACAAGAAGCAAATCTCAGTTCATCTTTGCATTTCATGAGCCTATAATGAATAGACTTGTTATCTAAGAAAGAGCCTTTTCAATTGAGTGTTTGTTTGAGAGTTTTGTTATAATATTTATCTTCTGAGTTTGAAGTTGTGTGAAGTATTCAGATATTCCAAAAATAGAGTGTTATGTTATTAATTATTTCCTGATTGAGCTAGCTACAAAAGACATAGATAGGTTACCTGATTTCAGCACATATAGTGTAACAACTCTTTTGATTACGAATCTCGGATTGACATATAAATGAGTGCAATATACTAAGTATATATATACACCAACATCTTGGCATCGTTTTCGGGGATTTTTAAACGGTAATAGGTAGAATTTTGAGTTTGATTGGTTTAATGAGTTTGGATTGGATTTAAGGACAACCTGAGGGAGGAGAGAAGATGATAATACGAGAGGTAAGAACCTAGGCATCCACTTTGGTGGGGTTGCTCCAAATTCAGGTTGTCCTCTTACATTTTGTAGTTAAAAGTTTGTGTTTCATTAGTATTGGAGTTTGTTCTTTTTATGAGTAGATATAGGGATAGTAAAGGTAGATTTATTACTTCCAAAATTTCAGAAAAAATAGAAAACAAACANNCCCCCCCCCCCCCCTTCCCCCACACTAATTCAACTAAAATTTGTGCAGGAACAATTCTCAGAGGAGAAATTTCAAAGGAAGCAATTGAAACAACAACCAAAGGCACTAAATCAGAATGCACTGTTCAGATTGAAATCATAATACAACAAGAAAGAAGGGAATCATTGGTGACCCCATCAGAAGGAGGAGCTGGAAAAGAGACAGAGATAGTGATAGAAGAAGTTGCATCTACCATTGGGGCAACACACAAGGTATTGGAACAGTTGGATATACCAAACAACCTAGTGGTTGAACCATCACTTAGTGGGGAGACATCACCAACACCCTACAACGTGTTATTTAGAGACATGGAAGATGAAGAGGGAAATGAAAACAATGAAACAAAGACATTTGGATTCCCAATATTAGACATCGCCAAAGACATTGCTATGAAGACTATTCCATGGCCCTCACTGCCTCATTTCAATGGTATGTCAATAGAAGATCCTGATTCATTTTTGTTTGAATTTTATATACTATGTAGGAGTTATAATTACACTGATAATGCACTAAAACTAAAACTCTTTCCAGCCACACTAAAAGACTCAGCATTAAGGTGGTTTATGAGCCTAAGAGAACACACTATCTTATCTTGGGATGGTATGAAGGAGAATTTCCTCCAGAAATATCAATATTACTGCAAACTTAGGAATGTTAGGAATGACATATTTAAAATGCAACAGTCTAAGGAGGAACGTTTGGAAGATTACCTAGAAAGGTTCCTATACAACTACTAGAAGACAAAACAATTTTCCTTAGACACAACCATAGTTAGGACCATCTTCCCAAAATGTGTGAGGGATGACTGCATTGAGGTACTAAACCTCATGAGTTCTGGAGATGTGTACCAAAATCCATTTGCAAACATTTCATAGTATTGTAAAAGATACTCCCGCATTCAATCCAAAATAGGAAAAAGTGTAAGGGATCCTATAAACATAATTACTAAACCCACACCATGAGGTGTTACTAGGATAGAGTTGGGGAATCTACTTGAGAAATTCAAAACAAATATCCTAAACACCATCAGATCCCAACTTGATACCATCAAAATTAAAAGAAAACAAGAAGAAGAAAATGTTACTTTGGCAATTTTTTGTCCTCGGTGTAGGAAAAGGCATCCTGAAAAGGAATGTCCCATTAATGTTATCGAAATATTTGGCCTTTGTACAGAAGATCACCCTACCAATGAGTTCCCTTCTTTTCCTAGAATAAAATCCATTTTCAAGGGAGGGGGAGAACCTTAGGAAACATCATATCCCCCCAAGAGGGCATGGAGACAACAAAATCCTAATATGTTTGCAGATCCTACCACACAATATTCACAATGGCAATGGGTACCTCCAATGTCTTATCCTCAATGGTCACCTCAGCAACCACAAATCCAGCCTTGGAAACAAGGATGGAGGGGGCCTACATATGGGAATATTATCTTTCAGCCAACAACCTTTCCCACCTACCCACAATACCCTTCCAATATTTCTCAGTTCCTACCAGGATTTAATCCCCCTGCTCTTCCTCCACCTCCACAGTTGCAGAAAAAACTTGCATTGCCTATGAACCCAGATATGCAACAAAAAATCCAAGCTACACCTATCCCAAACCCTCCTCGGCCTACCCCTATTCCTTCACAACCCATTCCTAATCCAAATAATAGACCTACACAGCTTGTACAAAATATTGAAGTAAAAACCTTCCCCACTTATGTGATAACTCTTGCTTCATTTAATGGAATTGAATTAAGATCAGGGAGGGTTTTGAATAAACCAAATCATACTATGGTTATTCAATAAAAACAACAAGTAGATAATCAATTAGTCCAAGAAGAAGAACAAATATATAATCAAGAAGTTCAAGGAGAAGAACAAATGGATAACCAATCAGATGAATAAAGAAACAACCCTGCAGAACAGGAAATTCCTCCTCAAACTTCTCACCCAGCAGAAATAACTCAGAAAAGTAATCCTCCTCCTTATCCAGAAAGGTTACTTGTAAAGAAATATGAGGTACCTCTAGGGCATAATCTAGAGACTGAGCTTAGAAACATATGTGTAAATATTCCCCTACTTCAAGCCATCAAGGAAATACATGTTTATGCTAATATTGTAAGGGATATTTGCATTAAAAATCTAGGGAGGAAGAGGAAGGAGCCTTATGTTATATAGGTGGTTGGAAAATTATCAAAATTTATATCAAAAATCCCATTCAAATATAATGATCCAGGGAATCCAGTGGTGACCATAGAGATCAATGGTGTTTCTTTTCCAAACACACTTATTGATATAGGAGTAGAAATAAATGTTATGCCGGTTGACACCATGAAAACACTACAACTAAATCACCTAAGACCAACACACACTTTGTTGGAATTAGCAGACAAATCAGTCATCAACCCAGCAGGAAGTCTAGATGATGTAACAGTCACTTTGGCCTCTTGGGAATACCCTGTGTATTTATTAGTGATTCATCCCAAATCCTCCAAACTAGGACATCCAGTAGTTCTTGGCCGAACTTGGTTGGCCACTGTTGATGCGTTTATTAGTTGTCGGTCTAGAGAGATGACAATTTCCAATGGCACCCAAAGTCAAAAATTCATTCTCTTTCCTCCTTCCCAACCGGCCACTGAAGTTCCTCTCTGGTTGGAGAATCCATATGGGGAGGAGGACTGTACTCATCCCTTGTTAACACTCGAACAAGTAAAAGGAGTTTAAGAGAAAACTGAAGAACAAATCTTAAGCCTATTTTTGGTTGATACAAAATGCATTGAATACCCTCAATATTTTCCTAAATATACACATATCTTCAGCTCTGAATTCTAGGAAATATGGCACCCCTCCACCTCTATAGTAGCCACCATTTCACAAGGTGATGAAGGGAAAGAATCATCTATCCAGGCTATTGAAATCAGCCCTGGAAAATATTTGTATATCAATGCTAGTTTAGAAACAGATCAACAACAAAAATTGATTCAATTGATTCAAGGGGAATCTTGTGCTTTTGCATGGGATTACTCTGACATGAAAGGAATTCACCCAGACACTTGTATGCATCATATTTACACTAATATCCAAATCATACCTGTGAGGAAACCCCAAAGAAGAATGAATCTAGCCTTAAAAGACATAGTGAAAGAAGAACTCTAAAAACTCTTACATGCCAATTTTATTTACCCTATATCGGATAGCAAGTGGGTATCCCCATTAGTTATTGTACCTAAGAAAAATGGTAAATGGAGGATTTGTGTGGAATTTCGAGAATTGAACAAGGCTACCTACAGGGATTATTTTCCTTTGCCTTTCCTAGACCAGGTCTTGGACACTTTGTTTGGGAAAAGGTATTTTTCTTTCTTAGATGGTTTTAGTGGTTACAATCAGATCCAAATTTCACCAGAAGATCAAGACAAAACCAAATTTACTTGCCCATGGAGTACCTATGCCTATAGGGTTCTTCCTTTTGGTTTATGTAATGCCCCTGCTACCTTTCAAAGGGTTGTCTTGGCCATTTTCTTTAATTTGACTCATGACTATCTAGAATTCTACATGGATGACTTCACAGTATATGGGGATGATTTCTAGAAAGCATTGGACAATTTGGAGAAAGTACTGATTAGGTGTAAAGAAACCAACCTTTCCCTCAGTCATGAAAAATCTAGAATGATGCTCACTAAAGGAATTGTTTTAGGTCATCACATCTCTGGTATTGGAATAAGGGTAGACCCTACCAATATTGACATCATTTCTCAAAACAAAATCCCTAGCTCACAGAAAGAAGTCATAAGATTTTTAGGACATGTTGGTTACTATAGGAGGTTCATTTAGAATTTTACAAACCTAGATACTCCATTGTTCAAACTGTTAGCAAAAGAGCCTGAATTTTGTTGGAATGAACAATGTCAAATTTCTTTTGAAATTTTAAAAACAAAGCTTTCAAGTGCCCCTATTTTGAGAGGACCAAACTGGTCTCTTCCTTTTCACATTTGCATGGATGGCTCATATACAACTTTGGGGGTTGTTTAAGGAAAAAGGGAAGTCTAGATTCCATATGCTATATACTTTGTCAGCAAGAATCTTTCACCTACTGAAGTAAATTACACTTTCACTGAAAAATAATTCTTGTCAGTAGTACATGCCATTAACAAGTTTAGACACTACATAACAGGGTATGAAGTTTTTGTATATACCGACCATTCATCCATTAGATTTTTTATGAACAAACCTCTTACAAATGCTAGAGTGACTAGATGGTTGTTATTACTGCAAGAATTCAATATCACCATTATTGATAGGCCTGGAAAAGATAATTTAGTTGTTGATTTCTTGTCTAGACTCATTCATACAGGTGATAATACTCCAGTGGATGACAATTTCCTAGATGAGATTCTATTTTCTATTTCTACTTGCATTCCTTGGTATGCATATGTAGCCAACTATATTGTAACAGGAAAGCTACCTCAGAATCTATCCTCCCACGAAAAACAAAGAATTATCCAGCTAAGTGCCAATTACATGTGGCATGACGATTGTTTATACTGAACTAGGCCTGATTTGGTGATCAGAAGGTGTGTCTGGGAGGATGAGATGCATGACATCTTCAAATCTTCTCATGATGGTCCATGTGGGGGCCATTTTTTTGATAAAAGAAAAACATACAATATCTTACAGTCCGGCTACTATTGGCCAACTATTTTCAAGGATGCAAAGAAGTATGTGGCTAGTTGTGATGACTGTCAAAGGATGGGAAAACCTACTGCAGTTGATGAGATGCCTCTCCAAGCTCAGGTAGTAATTAAACCTTTTGAGAAATGGGTTTTTGATTTTTTAGGACCTATTAACCCTATGTCTCAAAGGAATAAGTACATCTTGGTCTACACAAATTATGTGACCAAATGGGTGGAAGCTAAAGATTTATATTGTACTAATGAACAATCTGTTGTAGATTTCTCTTTGAAGAAATCTTTACTCGCTTTGGTGTGCCTCGAGAAATAGTAACTGACCAAGGAACCCAATTCACCTCCAATTTGGTCAAATCTCTTATTGAACAATATAAAATCAAACATAGAAAATCTTCACCTTATCACCCTCAAGAAAATGGACAGGTGGAATCAATTAACAAGGTGATAGAAGCTATTCTTACCAAGACTTTTTAGCTACATCACAAAGACTGGGTTGATAGGTTTCCTGATGCCTTATGGGCCTATAGGACAACTTGGAGGAACACAACAGGCCATACACCCTATGAGTTGGTATATAGGAAGAAGGTGCGTCTTCCCATAGAATTTCAAGTGAAAACCTTTAGGACTTCCATGCAACTAGGGATGGATTTGGATGAAGCTCAAAATCAAAGGTTATTACAGTTGAATGATCTTGATGAGTTCAAACAATATGCTCTTCAAAGGACCACCCTTATACAAGAACAAATGACTAAATGGCATGACAAGTACATCAAGAAGAAGTATTTTCATTCAGGTGATTGGTCCCTATTGTATGATAGTAGGTTCAAGAATTTTAAAGGTAAATTGTCTACTAGATGGTTGGGACCCTATGAAGTTGATACAGTTTATGAAAATGGTTCAGTTAAGATAAATACTATTGATGAGAATCGGACCTCCTTTGTCATGAATGGACATCGATTAAAGGTTTATCATAAGCCTCTATCCAAAAAGGATTTTGCCAGACATGTTCTTCAAAATTATGAAATAAAACTGGTAAGCAAGAGAGTTTCTCCTCCTGTTGATCCACCATAGTAAGCTTGATTGTGTGAATTGCTTTGGCTCTGTACATATCTGTAAATAGGGGTGTCATTAGATAGAAATTTTGATGTTACTAACAAAAACAAAAAGTTGATTATGTTCTCATGTAGATAAATGAATGAGGACATATGACAAGTGTAGGTCTACCCTTTATAGAGCCTTGGTATATCATTTGGAGTTTTATTTAAGTTTTTCAGACTCCTAAAAATTGAAAACACCGACGAGCAGGAAATGGCATGGGCTCGAGAAAAATCCACGGGACAGTATATGGAGTTTTATTTAAGTTTTTCAGACTCCTAAAAATTGAAAATATCGGTGAGAAGGAACTGGCCCGGGCTCAAGAAAAATCCACGAGACAGTAGATGGAGTTTTCTTTAAGTTTTTTAGACTCCTTAAAACTAAAAACACCAACGAGCATTAACTAATCTGGGCTCGAGAAAAATCCACAGAAATGTAGTAGTTAGGATTATTATTTTTATAATAAAGAATAGTGATGCAAGTGTAGATGAGGAGATCAAGTAAGAGAGCGGGCAGATGAAGCGAAACGGAAGATCAATGAAGCTAGGGCCTAAACCCTAGCCGCCTCCACTCTAGTGTTTGATTGCATGGGTGCGTCTTCGACTGTAGCAGCCGACCAAGGTTCATACAAGGCCGTGGATCGGCATATCAGAGCGTCCCTCTAGCATGCGTTTGATTGGCATGCGTTTTGGAGAAGTGACCGCCCACTACAATGGCCCCAGATCCGATCGTCGAGTTGGAAGAAGATCCTTTGGAATCTTTCAAAATGCTAGTCCGCTCAGCAGGACCTAAATCCAATCCTTCTCTCTCGTCTAAGTTTGTTAAGAAGCTGGAGGAGATCCCTTCTCTGGAGCTATCTCCAGAGGACCCTTGCAAGCTTGCCCTCCTTCTAGCAGAAAATGCCCTCATCAGAAAGTTTACGGGGTTATGGCCAAGCCCCAAAATGGTGGAGGCATGGATGGATGATCATTGGAAGATGCTGATACAGGGGAACGTTTCTCTGTGCGCAGTAGGCAGGGTTTTTTTTCTCTTCAGCTTCACGAGGAAAGAGGATCGTGATCTAGTTTTCAGATATGGACCCTATTTCATGGGGTCGAGAGGGCTGTTCTTAGCCCCCTGGACTCTTGACTTCAATCCTGGAGCCGAGATCACAACAGCCCCTGTTTGGGTTAGGCTGCCTCATCTTCCCTTGCATCTCTGGGGGATAAGTTCTCTGGAGGACATTGGGAATAAGCTTGGGCATTTCCTGGACAGGGCGGAGCCGAAGGGAGATCAATTTACCTGCGCTTGTATTTTTGTTGAGGTTAACCTTGAGAAAGGACTTCCGGACGCCATTAATCTCTCCCTGGGGGAATGGTGTCATATCCAAGAGCTGGACTATGAGCAGATTCCTTTTAAGTGCCTCCGGTGCCATGCTTACGGTCATTTCGCAAAAAGCTTCCCCAAAGCCTCTAAGGAGCTGGGACTAGTCAAAGAAGATGATTTTCAGCCAGTAAGTAACTGACGAAGGTAGCCAAGGTGAAAGGATCCGCTAGCCCAGACCCCGAAGGCCACTCAAACAGCAGAGGCTACTCTAGAAAATAAAAACAGCTTTGATGCGCTGAAGGATGATGAAGCCCTAGATCCAGAAGCAACAACAGCTAAGGAAGATCCCCCGGCAGATGAAAGCCTTCCGGATTCCACCCCCCCAGAATCAATGGCAGCAAAAGAAACTTGGGATTCAGTTCCGGAACCTTCTGCCTCTACAGGTCTGGTTGTTTCAGTCCCCTCTAGAGGCTCTGTGGAAACTTCTGAAGACAAATCAGTTCCGTCTCCACCCCTTACCCGAGGGCGAAGGACCAAAAAAGTGCGCAGAGAAAAGGAGGCGGCCTCCAACATTTCTTTAGGTTATCATAAAAAGTTGGATCCCTACTTTAAGGTGAAATCTTCATCCCCCTCGGTTTAATGCTTTGCTTCTGTCTTCTACTATGCTCACAATTTGTGAGAATTTACTCATGTATGCAATTTTTGTCATTTTCTCGAATTAGCTCAAGAAGCAGATGGGATTGGTTTCCCAAGACATTCACAAGAAGGTTGGCAACACTGTTAGAGGTCACCAACCTTCTTCAGATATGTAACTTTCTGATTCTGGCTTGCCAGAAATCCGATTAATGCAACATAACCGTTCTTGTCAAAAAAAAACATGAGCAGTGATCATCTTGGTTCCAAAAAGAGGAGGATTATGAATCTCTACATGAGGTTTTCAAAGCTACAGAGTACCTTCTTGTTACAGAGCTTGGGGCCCAGTCATTGAAGTCTTTTGCCTTATTTTCTGAAACTTCCACTACAAATTCCGAATTCCTGTATCAAGTGTTGATATTTGTTTCACCTACATGATCTTTCAGTAGAATCAAATCATAGGTTCTCTTCCATAGTATCAGAAAACACCAGCAATTTCTACAAAGTGCATCCTACAAAGTTCCAGTATACAGAGCACCACCACTAGGTACTTTATCCAATTCTCCTTGAGTATTGGAATACAATTTTGTGATGATCTGGTACTGGATAAAATGTTTGTGCTATTCCGGTACTACAAAAATGTTTGCCTTTGTGCTCATCTGGTACTGTGGGAGAAGGTTTGTGCTCATCTAGTACTGTGGGAGAAGGCCTGTGCTATTCTGGTACTAGTAAAAACTCTTTGAGGATCCAGTACTACAAAAAATGTTCTCCTCTGTGCTCTTCTGTTACTAAAGGAAAAGGCATATGCTATTCCAGTATTGGGCAAAAATCTGCATTGATCTGGTACTGCAAAATATTCACCCCTGTGTTCATGTGGTATTGAAGGAGAAGGTCTATGTTGATCTGGTACCAAAACAACTCTTTGTAGAGGTCCAACACTAAGCAGTGGTCCGGTACTAAGGTGTGATCTGGTACTGGTAATGAGGTGTTGGTAGTCCTTATCCTATACTCAAAGTTTTTTTGTTGCTCGATATAAATTCTTCAAGTAATAGGAGGTACAAACTCAACATTTTTTTCCATTTTGTTAAGGAATTAGACTAATTATGTATTAAACATGTGGTTACTCTCATACACCCTCATGTCCTCAATTATTCCATGCTCCCTATGATGAACTTCTGCAAGCTATTATAACCCTATAATTTAAAGGATCAACTGGTGACTGAAATTTCATTCCTTCAATGTTTTTGGTTGGAAAATAATGTTTCATTCTATAAATGATTTGAAAAGAAAGAAAGAAAAGAAAAAGAAATGAAAATGAAAAAATGAGAAAAAGAATAAAAGAGGGCATAAAAGAAAATGGATAAAGCCCCATAAAATAACAATGACTTGATCCATACAGTTTAAACATGGTCAAGTCCTTTTGAATTGATGTTGATAGGACTAGTGAATAAGATTGGCTAAACTGTTTAATATTAGCCAGGTAGATAGGTTAGCTAGTGAATAAATTTGATCAAACTGCCTAATCTTGGTCAAATCACCATAGGGTAGAGTAATTTTTAGTCCAATAGTTTAATATGGGATAAATGTCATAGGTGAGAAGGTTAGAACATAGGTTAGTTGACTTTATTTCAATAAAACATGCATGATGATCGATGTCGATTCATGTCTTTGGTGTTTGAAAGTGTCCTACCTAACCCCATGGTGGAAAACAGTAGGGAAAGTAGAGCAAACCCATAAAAAAGAACTAAGCCTAAGTTTCCACTCCATATATGATTTCACGCTTCCAGATTAAAAATTGCACATAGATCTA
>JASDQU010586681.1:7513-22571 GCA_032191745.1 Picea mariana | reverse complement strand
AAAGTGATGGTGCTGAAAGTTATGGGAATGAGAGGAATGTTCACCGTCAATATGTGGAGGTGAGTCAGGGGAAGGGTTATCTATAGGGATTTTCAGTTTGGTGCAGAGTGATGAAAAGACAGATTCAAGTTGGGTGGTGAGTTCTTGTTTGACTTCCTCCATTGAGGATTGCATGGTTGTATTGATGGTTGTATTGACGGTTTCAAAATTGGCACTGAGTTGTTTCACTTCTTGTTGGGTTGCGGTGAGACTAGATTGCAAGGTATTGAAGCAAGCTTCCAATTCTTGGCTATGGGTATGGGCCATGAGGATGAGGGAACTAAAAAGGGGCTAGTGGGGTCAGAAATTTTTGCCGAAAAATTATATGTATGAAGGTGATAAGGAAAAAGAGGTGAATCCAATGGAATAGGTCTCAAATAATGGTGAAAAAAATTCCAGACTTTTTTTCTTTTTTCTTTTTTCTTTTTCTTTTTTTTTTTTACACCTTCGAAGTTATACTTCAATGTGAAGAGTACTGCAGAGATGAAATCCCCAAATTCTTAACCAGGAAGAAAAGTGTAGTGATTTGGCAACCCAAACACAGTTGCACAATAAGAGATCTTGTCTATTTTAATTTGTTTATGTTTATGTCCCTAAGGGTTAGGTATTCAAGGGTTCTACAGACAAGGGTTTGCCTTGTGCTATAGCTCTCTGATATATGTTTGGGGTCCAACAATAATACTCATCCCAATATCTCAGGGAACTAACTAAGGAGGATAGACCGTACCCTTATCCATACTACCCGACTACCCAGGTACTAGAGAGTATCTTCTCGAGTGTTTTTCTCAGTGGCACTATAGCAGTCAAGTGACCGATCAGTTTACTAAAGAGGGCTTCAGGAAATCTAGGCCGATCTGTACACAGGTGTTGTTTGATGTGCTACCACTTGAAGGGGTACCAACAGTGGTTATAAGGGTGGCCAACAGATGTGCGCTTAAGAACCACTTGCATTTCCTGCATGTATGAATCCCTCAACCACGGGTTTATGCATGTAACAACAGATCTCTATGGCTTAAAGAAGCTAGAATACGTCTCTACCCTGAAAAACAAATTACCCACAATTTCTGTCGAGGAAAGTGCTTTGATACCACTTGTAATATACCAGATATAAAAAGTATGTAGTACAAAAATAAAATGCTAGAAATGGTAGAATAACAGTAATATAACCAGCATAATCTCCACAATAACACATAAATGATATAAGAACAACAATTGAAATAGCACTTTGATTCAGAAAGCAATGTTCATGGGCGTCTTCGAGGGGGCAACCTCCAGTCGAGCAGTGCTCTATAACAATAATCTCCAAGCTAAATTTCTCATACCCTCGACTCCTATTTATTCTAAATATGTCTATCAAAACAAGCATCTAGAGGGAGATCCTTCTCGAAGCAGAAGCTTCTAGTAGGTCTTCTTACATCTGCCTTATTCTATTTTATTGAAAGGCCTTATTAAAATTGACCTTTATTACATCCGAATATATTGTTCTACCTATGTGTGGGTTAGGACCCTAACATTCTGAATGACAAGTTGATGACACTTCCTGACTACAAGCAAAATATAGATATAGTGGCCAAGGATAGTTCCAAGTTCTCAGGGATACAATTCAGTATAATAGGCAAGTCATTCTTGGAGACTTTGCAGCCGGACCTTAGCATACAACATGAGATCAAGTATATTTTCATCATCAAACCGACTTTTTCCAAGTACAAAGAAATGGATTAAATATACCAGAGACTACTCAAAGTCACCATTCCCAGTCATCTAAGATGGGAAGAGTTGTGCAATTTGATTGAGTAGGAAATGAGGTGTGCAAGTTGAGTCAGCAATCGGATCAGGCAAATTCATGTGGATGACTCACCAACGGCCTTCCCTAGAATCAATATGAAGAATTCGACACATCATCGACAGTTCCTAAATTTTTGTATCTTGTTGGCTAGTTAGTTAAATTTAGAATCTGCCACATCCTGATCATTAATGACAGGGTCATTTGCAATTTTGATATAAATACTTCAAACTTTGAAGTACTGAGGGTTGATCTTTATTCCCTAGCAAGTTGTAATCACTGTAATTTTCATCAATAGATCTTCCAGTAATACAAAGAGACATTTCACAGGATTCCTGTGTGTTAGCTATTGGTGAAGTTTTCTTTTCTTCGTTCAATGTTCATCTTTCTAAGTTATCATCTTGTTTTTCTAATATGATCGTTTAAAGGGAGTTAAATTTGCATAATTTACCTTTGTGTACTTTGTTTCTAAGCTTTTAAAGGTCTAAATGTTTATCTTTTGATGTTATAGTAAAGAAATTCTTGATTGCTTCTTTGCTTTAATTGACCATCTCATCTATTTCCTCTTTCCCGTCACTTTATTGCTAAAGAATCCAATCGCTGCATTATCCTGCCCTATGAAAAGAATATTTATATTTGTTCTTTGATATATATCTTTATAAAGAAGACCCCATAGCCCAATGGATGAGTAAACCCTATTTCAGCCAACTTACAAAAACAAACAACACAGTTAGATTTATTTGACTAGCCTAATATCTGAAAACCAAAACAAAGTTAAATATTAAAGAGAGATCCCTCTCTGAAACTGGCAGGGCTAGATACTAGTTTCAAAGAAGTTGGATAAATTTACCTCTGGTGAATTTCTTCTACCCCCGACAACCTTTGGGAATTTACAGAACATTAACATAGTGGTGACCATACTAGGGAACTGAACAAACATTCAATCCCACAGTTTATTTTTTCTCAAAGAAAAATTTATTTCCGAACTAATCACAAAATCTAAAAAATAAAAAGAGATAATGTTCAGAGTTTGTTAAAGGTTTGTACATAATTAACTTAGGTACATAAAAAATTAAAAATTCTGGCTCCTAAAAGAGCCTACACCAGATCTCACCCAGATCTAGAACCTGCAATTGCAATTGATAATCTAGAACAACTACTCATAAAGAAGATCACTGCAGAAGGTTCTGGGAGTCATAGTCCCCTTCATAGGTCCCCTTCTCTCCCGGAGAAACTTTTTTCCCTTCAGGATCTCGGGTTTGACACTACTTTTGAACAAATCCTCTTTATAACAAAATCTGATAGCTTTGTGACTGAAACTGTTTTAGATGAAACCATCCTGGAACCCCAGACCCCTGAAATACTTTCTCCCAGAACAGACCCTGATCAAAGATTTCTTGAGGAATTTGACAAGTTAGAAAATTTGGTAGCAAACCTTGATCAAGCCTTATACCAAGCTCATTACCAATAGTTGGTCGAACTTTCTACCATAACTATTGTTGCAGCTTCTGTAAAACCTCAACCATCTCACTCTGTTCCTCCCAGCCCTTCATCCTCCACAACTTCGGTCACTTCCCCATCAATCACCCAGGAAGTTTTTCCACCTCCTCCACCTATCATGGCAGACAAATATGCTCCATTAGTGTTGGCCACACCTTTACATGCCATTCCCCAGGACTACCAAACAAGACTTCCACAGCTCGATGGTACTGGACCTTTGAATGCACAACAACACGTTGACAAAATGAATGACTATTTTGATCTATAGGAAGTAGATGAAGTTGACGTTCAAATGAGACTCTTTGCACAGAGTCTGACTGGAGATGTGAAAAAATGGTACAAATCCTTACATCTTGCCTCTGTGGTCGACCTTGCCACTTTTCAAAGAAGTTTTCTAGACATATGGGAGGTAAATAAAAATCCTCTCCAGATCTTGTCAGAATACGAAAACATCAGAAGGAACCAAGGAGAGACAGTGCAGGACTACTACACCCACTTCAACAATCTGTAAAATGCAATTCTGATAGATATCAAACCCTCACAAGGTTTGGCATTAATAAAATTCCCTGGTTTTGATGCTGATATGTCATGTCAGTTAAGGGAAAGAAATTTCGTTACTCTGGAGGACATGAAGAAAAGTGCAGTAAGTGTAGAAGCTAACCTATTAGCCAAAAGAGCTCGATAGTGGACAAAAAGGAGAGTCATGATTAAAGAAGAACCTACCACTTCCTCTTTAGACACCAAACTGGATTCCTTAACTAAAGTAATGGAAAGGATGATGGAGAGACTTACTATAGATGAAAGGAATCCTCCAAGAGAAAACCAAGCTGCCCCTCAGATTCGAAATACGAACTTCAGGAAAAATCCCACCCAAATTAGGCAGAGAGATCCTAGGGATCAAAGAGAACAGAGGGGTACTGATCAGCAGATCAGGCCACCCCTTCAGGAAAATTAGACTGATGAGGGTGAGGAGATAATCGAAGAATTGGATGACACACACATAAACCTCATGGGCGTTCACGACGACGAAGCCATTTTTCTTACACGGGAAGAGCAAGAACTTTTTCTTCTTTCTCAAAGAGAGGTAAATGAGGAAGCAGAGGAAACAAAACAACAGGCATTTGAAAATTCCATAATGGAGGTACATAGGCATTAAAATCTGAGAAGAAAAAAGACAAACAAGAACCCTCCAAAGAAGGCCACTGAAACGACAAAAATAGTCAAAATCAAGAAGACTTCGGAGAGTTCTACCAAGAAAGCGCATAAGAGGAGTAATGTTGAATCTCTTGCAAAAAGAAACCCTACCATTCTGCAAAGATCAACTCAGACTAAGGTTTCATCAGTTAGTAAACTGAGTACTTCCACCCTGAAGACTGTGTTAGACAAATCAGAAATGCAGAGCCTAAGAAAAACTTCCAATACTTTCAACCTCGAGGGGGCATTATCCAAAATGAACATTCCTATCCCCCTTTCCAAGATAATGAGTAAGAATGCCTACTGGTCGTAGGTAATTAAAGCATTGAGAATCGAGCCAGAGAAAGGCAAAAAATCCTTGACTGTGGGATTAGAAAATCATTCAGATATGGTAAATCTTACTGATGATCAGCCCGAGCTCTTATTTGTCCCTGAGGTTGATGGTTAGGTTGACACCGATGTTGTTGGCCCTTTCTACATCAGCCTGAATATCCAAGACTTGATTTTTCACAATGCTATGCTTGATTCAGGTGCCTCTCATAAATTAATGCCCAAGGCAGTGATGGAGAATTTGGGACTCGAAGTAACCATACCTTACAAGGATTTTTATTCTTTTGAATCTAGCAAGGTCAGGTGCATTGGATTGATTAAAGACTTATATATCACCCTAGTTCAAATTCCAACAAAAAGCATGGTTATGGATGTTGTGGTTGCGGACATCCACCCAAAATATGGTATGTTGATATCCAGATCTTGGGGGTCCAAATTGAAAGGTACCTTACAGTTAGATATGTCTTATGCCACAGTTCCGGTATTTGGACAACCAAGAAGACTGTACAGGTAGACACTAATGAAATACAGGGTCAACAGTCAAGAAAATCCACACAACTACCCACTATACCCTGCACATTCTAATCTGTATTATTTCATTCTGTATAATGATGGTGATCTGGAAGAACAAATTTCTCAACTGGAAGATGATACACCCGATCCGAATGGATACCAAGAAATCACTGAGGTAAGAAGAACTGAGACTGTAATAAGTGGGGAACTGCCAACAGATTTCTGGAGCATAGACTTCGATGGAGCTGTGAGTAAGGAGGGAGTTGGAGATGGATTTTGGTTGCACAACAACAGATCGAGGTATTCAGAGAGTCATTCTTACAAACTGAAATTTCAGTGCACTAACAATATAGCCGAGTACGAAGCTTTGATTTTCGAACTGAAACTACTGAAAAAGGTTGGTGCCAAACAAATCATGGTAAGAGGTGAATATGAACTGATTATTAAACAAATTAAAGGTGAGTATGCAACAAAACATCCCAGAATTAGAGCTTATAGGAATATTTCTTTGGATGCCCTTCAATGCTTCACAAAAATTGATTTGTGGGTGATGCCCAGGGGACAGAACATTTTAGCAGATGGGATGGCTACATCAACAACAACATGCAAGATACATTTCTGGTCTACTCTCCCATACACAGTAGAGGTGAAGTGCAGACCGACTGTCCCAGACAACATCAGATACTGGCAGGTATTTGGGAATGATGATCAAATTGAAGACCTCCTACAATGCAAGAATGACTTCGAATGTACAAATATAAACTTAGAAAATGATGATGAAGATGTAAATAAATCTGTTTTTGAAAAAGGTAGTGTAAATAAAGTAGATTTGGATGAATTGAATGAAGACGGAATAGATTCTGATGTTTTTCACTTAAAAAATAATGTATTACCTATGGGTTTAGTTCTGTTAGAGGACCTATTTGATTTTAATGATGTGGCGAAAAAACACAAAATTGAAGCTAGTGGTAAGGAGGTTGAGGAGTGTAACATAAGGACAGAGGAGAAGCCTAAGATGGTAAAACTTTCTAAATATTTACCCCCTGAGCATAAAATCAAATACATTGAACTTTTCAAGGAATATGTAGATGTATTTTCCTGGGGTTATGAAGATTTAAAATCTTACGAAACAAACATCATATAGCATAGGATCCCGATAAAAGAAGAACACAAACCTTTCAGACAAAAAATTAGGAGAATCAATCCCAAGTTACTTCCCCTGATAGAAAAAGAAATTAAAAAGATCTATGATGCAAAAATCATAGTTCCTTTAAGATTTTCCAAATGGGTTTCTAATCTAGTTCTGACCAGAAAGAAGACTGGAGAAATCAGGCTTTGCATTGATTTCTGAAACTTGAACAAGGTCTCCCTGAAAGACAATTACCCTTTGCCCAAAATGGACCACATATTACAAAAGGTAGTTGGAGCCAGCAGAATATCCTTAGTAGATGGTTTCTCAGGCTATAACTAGGTTCTCGTCCACCCAGATGATCAAGAGAAAATAGCCTTCACCACACCTTGGGGAACCTTCATGTATGTGAAAATTCCCTTTGGTTTGATGAACATTGGTGCCACCTTCCAAAGAGCAATGGACATTGATTTTGTGAACGAGCTTGGCAAGTTCATAGTCATTTATCTAGATGATGTAACAGTTTACTCTCAATCCGATGATGAACATCTACAGCATCTCAAACGGGTGTTTAAGAAATGTAGGAAATTTGGGATCTCTTTGAATCCCAAGAAAAGCCTTTTCGGGTTAGAGGAAGGAAAACTGTTGGTACACATAATCTCTAAGGACCGAATTAAAATAGATCCCATCATAATAGAGGCCATTCAGAAACTTGAACACCCTAGGAATATCAAAGAGTTACAATCTTTCATTGGCAAAATAAACTTCCTGAGAAGATTCATACCCAACCTAGCCGAGCTTCTCAGGAACATCACAAATATGTTGAAAAAGGACACAAAAGTAAAATGGAACACTGAATCCAAGTAGTGTTTTGAACAGGTTAAGCATGCACTCACACAAGATCCAGTGTTGATCAGTCCAAAATTTAGCAAAGATTTTTACCTTTTCTCTTTTGCATCTGAACACACCATCGTAGCAGTACTACTGCGGAAAAATAACAAAGGGTATGAACAACCCATAGCCTTTTTTAGTAAATCCTTGAGAGATGTTGCGTTAAACATAAAATAATGGAGAAACAATCTTTCAGCTTGGTGAAAGCCATAAAGGACTTCAGACTCTATATTCTCCATTCCCATACCATCGCCTATGTTCCAAGTGCAGTGGTAAAGGATATTCTAACTCAGGATAATCCGGATGGTAGAAGAGGAAAGTGGATTGTTGTTATTTTAGAATATGATTTAGAGATTAAGCCTACTAAAATGATCAAAGGTCAAGGTCTAGCAAAGTTGATGGCTGAATCTAATTTCCATGCTCTAGATATTAATTTCTTAACTATAGTTGATGAGCAGGGAGAGCAGGTGACTCCAAGTTGAAAGAGGTATTTCTAGACTCTCCATGGTACGCAGACATGATATTTGTCTTGCTCAATTTACAAGATCCCCCTGGCCTGACTAAAACTAAAGCTAGGTTTTTGAAATTAAAAGCATTAAAATTTTGTATTCTAGAAGGTAATATTTATTGGAAAGATCCTAGAGGTATTTTGTTAAATTGTTTGTTAAAAGACGAAGCTGACAAGGTTTTACAAGATTTTCATGTAGGAGATTGTGGTGGTCATCTGAGTTGGAAGACTACAACAAATAAGATCCTCAGAGATGGGTTCTATTAGCCCACACTGTTCACTGATGTACATCTGTAAGTCACCTTGTGCCATAAATGTCAAGTGTTTGAAGGAAAAACCCATATCTGTTGAAGCTCCTTTCCAACATTGGGGTTTAGACTTCATCGGAGAGATACATCCTCCTTCTTCTAGCCAACACAAATGGATTCTCACTGCCATTGACTATTTTACGAAATGGATCAAAGTTGTACCATGAAGGCAAGCTACTGATTCTGTTATCATTAAATTTCTAGAAAATCATATTTTGTCTCATTTTGGATGCCCTAGAAAAATTATAGATGACAATGCAGAAACCTTCCAATCCAAAAAGCTCATAGATTTTTGTAGCAGTATCACATTACATTGGGACATTCCACAGCTTATTACCCTCATGGAAATGGGCTGGCTGAATCTTCCAATAAAACGCTGGTGAACATCATTAAGAAGACACTGCAAGAAAAGAAGAAGTCATGGCATAACAAGTTGGTTTTTGCACTTTGGGCTGACAGACTAACCACTAAGAGATTAATTGGTACGTCTCCATACCATCTGGTCTATGGTACTGAAGCAATTTTCCCTACCTCTTTGGGGGTCCCTGTCATGAAACTTTTGCAAGAGATGCAATCCGATCCAAATGATTCCCAAAGAAGAATAAACCAAATGATCCATTTGCAACAGTCCAGGGAAGAAGTTTACAAAAAAACTCAGGTCATTCAGGAAAACATAAAAAAGATTTTTGACCAAAGAACCAAAGAGGATTACTTTGAGTTAGGTGATCTGGTACTGAGGTGGGATGCTAGAAATGAAGATAAAGGGAATCATGGAAAGTTCGACAGTTTGTGGAAGGGCCCTTACATGATTTAGGCATTTAGAGGAAATAAGTTTTTTATGCTAAATAGCAATGATGGGACAAACCTTCCAAGTGGACTTGTGAATGGCAGGATGATGAAGCACTATTTACCCCCCTGGTAAAGGCCTTTGTCACACCTTTCCATTGTACAAATAATTTTTCTTTTACTTGCAGTTTTTGAGTGGATAATGTTGATCAGATGGTTGAAGCTCGTAGAGAAGTCCCTGAGCCACTAGAAAATGTCATCAAAATTTTCAAAATAAAACAGATCAAATAACATAAGAAGCTCTGGAGAAATCTTTCGGGACATCATGAAGCAGGATTCTTGGAGCTTCACAAGGAGAGTACCATCCCCAGGTGGAGTCGTTGTTATAACCCTATAATTTATAGGATCAACTGGTGACTGAAATTTCATTCCTTTAGTGTTTTTGGTTGGCAAATAATGTTTCATTCTTTAAATGATTTAAAAAGAAAGAAAGAAAAGAAAAAGAAAAAGAAAGAAAAGAAAATGAGAAAATGAGAAAAAGAATAAAAGAGGGCATAAAAGAAAATGGACAAAGCCCCATGAAATAACAATTACTTGATCCATACAGTTTAAACATGGTCAAGTCCTTTTGAATTGATGTTGATAGGATTAGTGAATAAGCTTGGCCAAACTATTTAATCTTAGCCAAGTAGATAGGCTAGCTAGTGAATAAATTTGATCAAACTACCTAATCTTGGTCAAATAACCCTAGGGTAGAGTAATTTTTAGTCCAACAGTTTAATCTGGGATACGTGTTTGTCATTGATGGAAAAGATCATAACGATCAACAGAGTGATGATGTCATGGCAATGTCAAGATCAACTGTGAATATCAACAGTGAACGTTGGATCTCATTCAGAATCCCCGATCACCGTCAGATCTGAATTCAGAGAGGAGTAGAATGCAGTAGACGAGAATAGATCTCAGGTGTTTGATCTTAGCATGGGGTCCGACCATCGTTGGATCCAGGAGAACCTGCACGTTCTTTATAGTGTAAGGAGAAGAAAGCTTACAAAATCCCGAAAGAAGGAGGATCATTCATCTTCAAGAAGGACGCGTGGTTACAGATCAACATTTCGCTGACTGAGAGATCAAAGGAAGGAGTTCCTTAACCTATAAAACTTGTGATATGCGAAATCATAAATTAATCTAAGTCATTGATCAAAGGGATATCGTGGATCGTTTATTAGGCACAAAGAAGGCTCGTGAAGTAGCGAAATCATGATAAGATCTTGATCACTGATCCAAGAGGGACATGTGGCGAGCGATTGGAATTTCACTGACTGGAATGTCAAAGGAAGGAAGTGCTCTAACCTTCCAACTTGCTATAAGATCTGGATCATTGATCCAAGAGGGACACATGGTGATAGATCAGAGCACGACAAAGGCTCTGTTTCAGAGTTTTGTAGATCGGGAAATCTAAAGGGAGGAGGTTCTCTAACCTCTCAAACTCGGGATATGCAAAATCGCGATAGCAATCTTGACCATTGGATGCAGACTACACGTGGCGAGAAGTCATCTTTTCATTAACTAGAAAGTCAAAGGAAGGAGGAGCTCTATCCTTTGAAATCGCGAAACGCGAAACCACAATTCAATCTGATTCGTTGATCAAAGGAAAGCATGGACCGTTGATCTGGCTCCATTTTAGAGTCTCAGATACTAAGAGTTGGAGGATTCAAGGAAGCAACTCACGACAGAAATGTTGATATGCGAAATTGTGAAATGCCTTTTGGTGCAGCCTGTGGTCACCGCTGGTGGTCACATGAGGGGAAGAAGCTAGTGGTACCAAACTCGATTTCAGAGTTTCGACGATTGCAACATGAAGAGTCGAGACCCTTCATCACAGGAGTCCCAAAGTTGTGAATTGCGAAGCACTTTGTGGATAAGCGCCTAGTCACCATCGATGGTCACAAGAAGGGAAGGAGATAGTATAGCTAAGCTCCTTTTTCAGAGTTTCAAGGATCGCAACATGGAGTGTCAAGAAATCTCATCATAAGAATGCCAAAATGCGAAATCACAAGACCCTATGCTTGTAATCCAACAGTGTTGGATACTTGGAAATATGATCGAAGGGATATTGTTTCTCTTCAACATTATTTTTCAGTTACAATTCAGTTAGCTGAACTAAATCATGATTCTTGGACGATTGGCGATTTAGTAGTGAACGTGTTTTTTCCCTAGGGGATTCGAGGTGTAACTAAAGAGTTTTGTGTGGATAAAATGATCTGGCGATGACTGCGTGTGCTTGGCTGTTCTGAATGAAAAATGAGTTGAAATGTAAGAGAAGTAAAATTACAGTATGTGTAGTGTGAGAGAAAAATCAGAGATGAGAAACATAGAGAACATTAGTAGAATAGACAGAGGAAGAGCAGAATTGCAGAATAGACAAAGGAAGAGCATAATTGCAGAATAGTTAGAAGCAGACCAGATTTACAGAACAGAGAAGAAGTGGTAAGAATTGATTTATCTATGTTGTTGGTTATTCAATCATTTATTTGTAATAAGGGTGGTAGGGAGGTGCTAGGGAGGACTATTTTCCTCATAGGTTCAAGTGGGTGCTTGAACACAGGGATTTGTATCTTCCATCTGGTGGCAGCCAGAAAAATCAAGGTGGCAGGGTGGTGCAAGGGAGAATAGTTGTTCTTTGTTATACCAGTTGGTGCCTATGTGACTAGAAGTTGGTGCTTCCATCCAGTTGGTGTTGGAACACTTAGGGAGTTGTTTCTTCCTTCTAGTTGGTGCTAGAGAAACCAGAGAATTGGTGCTCTCAAACAAGTTGGAGCTTGTAAAATAGAGGTAGTAGCCTCACATTGAGTTGGTGCTCAATTATAAATGATGTACATAACTTAAAAGACTGCCTATCATTTCGAAGAAGAAGAGGTTTTCTCCCTTTATGGGTTTCCTCATGAAAATATGTCTCTGTGTATATCTTATGTGTGATTGTGACTGATGCTCATTATTTATGTTGTCCATATCTTGTATAATATTGATGGTCACTTGGGGAAAGATTAAAAATTGTTTAATTGACTTGAAATTGTTTAATCACAGTAACAACTGATTCACCTGCCCTCTCAGTTGTATTAGTAATTTCAACAATCAGTATCTGAGCGGGTTCCTTTTATCTAAAGGTAGATTTGTAATCTTAAAAATGACAATTCATGAAGGGACTTCAGCCACTAAGCCTCCTCTATTTGATGGAACAAATTTTTCCTTCTGGAAGGTTAGAATGAGAACATACCTAATGGCCTTAGGTGTTGATGTTTGGGATGTAGTAGAGACTGGATACATAAATCCTGTTGTGCTAGCTTCCAAGGATGATAAGTTAGAATTTAGCTTTAATGCTAAGGGAATGAATGATATCTTGAATAGAATTGCAGAAGCTGAGTTTGTAAAGGTGATGCATATTCAAACCGCCAAATAAATGCGGGATAAACTTATTAACAGTTATGAAGGAAATGAGAAAGTAAGAGATGCCAAACTTCAAACATATAGATTGAAATTTGAACAACTAAATATGAATGAATATGAAACAGTTAGCAAGTATTTTTTAAGAGTTGAAGAACTTGTGAATGCCATGAAGGGTCTTGGTGAGAAGTTTGAAGAATCATTCTTAGTTTAGAAGATTTTAAGATCTCTGCTTGATAAATTTAATCCAAAAGTCTCTGCAATAGAAGAACTAAATGATCTTAAAACTTTGTCCATTGATCAACTCCTAGGAACTTTAACTGCATATGAAATGAGAATTAGCAAAGATAAATCCATTACTAGAGAAGCTTCTTTTAAAGAAGACAAGAATATTGATTCAAAACTAGATGATATTGAAGAAAAAATTGTGAGAAGGTTAAAGAGAGGATCAGGCAAATATCAAGGCAAGTTGCCCTTCAAATGCTTTAACTGTGGTAAAATAGGTCATTTTTCATCTAAGTGTCCTCACAAGAAAAAGGACCAAAAAGACCAGAACTATGATGAAGAAAAGAAATACAAATTTAAGAAATATAGTAAAAAGAAAAGTTTGTCTGCAAACAATGATGACTCCTCAGAAGACATAGATAGTGATTCATCCTATGAAGACAAAGTGAATGACTTTATGCTTATGGATATGGGAGATCTTGATGATAAACTCACAGAAGGTGACATGGATGATGAAGAAGCAATAGTGGTTATGGAAGGTGAATTAATCAGTGCTTTGGAAGAAATTGACAGACTCAGATGTAAGAAGAGAAAACATAAACAATTGTTGATGCATTTTAAAATGAATGGTAAAAAACCTAATGAAGACTTTTCTCTACTAAAAGTGGAGTTAGAAGAGGCAAAGAAAATAGAAGACATTCTGAAACAACAATTATTAGAGAAGAAAGAAAGGTGCGAAGCCTTAGAAGAAGCGATAGTAAAAACTAGAAAAGAATGGAAGAAATCGACCCACTCAAAGAAGACAATCTTCTTCCAGGTACAAAGGACTTTTCTATGGATATTGTTTTTTCTGTTCTAATTTTGGTCACAAAGCTATAACTTGTTCTTTAAGATTTAGATATGAGAAATCAAGAAACTCGAGGAATAATTATCTGCCACAACAAAGATTGAGACAACCAAGTAACAAACAACCACATACTACAAACCACGTGATGGCTGGGAAAATGACATAGGTTAAGTACAACAAAATTTATGAGAATAAAAATCACTATGATTTGCTATTCAATTAACCAGAGTGTTACATCTTCCATAATTTTGGACATAAATCTATAGATTGTAGGTTAAGGAACTATAAGCTAGACCTGAATCATGTTGTTGAAAATTTCAAGGTTTGGAAGAGGAAAGAAGATGATTAGTATAGATTAGTGTTATCAGACCAAAGACAAAAGAATCCTTGGTATATTGACAGTGGATGTGTTGTAACAGATTTCGGAAATTGCTCTACTCGGTATTTTTTATCCCAAGCACCAATGGGATTCCTTGATATAAAGGCACTATTATATACACCTGCACTTTCAGTCCAGGGTGTTCTTCAGTTGGAGGTAGTGAATTTATAGAGCTAGGCCCATTTTATCCACAAGATGATGGCCACATACTTAGAAAATATTTGCAATCCTGGAACAAAGTATCAAACCTCCTTTTCATAGAATCACCTGCTGGAGTTGGGTGGTCGTATTCAAATACCACTTTAGACTACACATGCGGTGATGAATTTACAGTGAGGAATATGCTTGTGTTTCTTTCTAGGTGGTTTAAAAGGTTTCCTGAATATGCATCCAGAGATTTATTCTTAACTGGCGAAAGTTATGCAGGGAATTATATACCACAATTAGCGAACAAACTGCTAAACTACAACAAAGTGGTGAAAAGATATAAATTCAACCTTAAGGGAATATCTATTGGCAACCCATTTCTTAGTCTTAATGTCGATACGGAAGCGAGTTATGAGTTTTTATGGTCACATGGGACGATTTCTGACGAGTCTAATATTGCTATCCTGAAAAGTTGCAAATTTGACAAGCGTATCAAAAATGTGGATGTCATTGATATTTCCAAAGAGTGTGATGATATATTAAAGTAGGTAGAACAGGAAATTGGTGACTATGTTAATACATATAACATGATACTCGATGTTTTCCCCCCATCACTTATTGAGTAGGAGCTTCGATTAAGAAAAAAGGTGAGCCATATGAGCCTAGGAGTTGATGTTTGCATGACCAGCGAGAGACATTTTTATTTCAACTTGTCGAATGTTCAAAAAGCACTCCATGCAAATAGAACAAACTTGCCATACGATTGGAGTATGTGTAGTAGTGCCCTGAATTACTCAGGATATGACGAAGGCATTGACATTCTTCCTATTCTTAAGGACAACATTCAACAAGGAATACATGTTTGGATTTTCAGTGGAGATTAGGATTCTGTAGTGCCATTGATGGGTTCGCGGACTAATGTTCGTAATTTAGCTAATGACTTAAAAATGTCTATCAAAGTACCTTACCGTGCTTGGTATCATGAAGGGCAGGTTGGAGGATGGACCATTGATTACGAGAGACTCAGGTTAGTGA
>JASDQU010586680.1:17328-28409 GCA_032191745.1 Picea mariana | reverse complement strand
ACATTAAGATCATAATGGCATCTAGAGAATCCTGTGGAAATAAGAAAGTTGTCCATTTTGGCATATACCAAGATCAGAGAGATTTCTTAACATCATAAATATATTTATTAAGGTGACAAGCAAGGCTAGAGTCATTCTGGACATAGCTATGAGGTTGTTCCATGTAGATTTCTTCTTGCAAATCTCTGTGAAAGAAGGTGGATTTAATATCCATCTGATGGACCTCCCATTTATGTGAGTCAACAAGGGAAAGAACAAATAAGATGGAATTCATTTTGGCTACAGGGGCAAAGGCTTCATTATAGTGAATTCCTTCAACTTGGATAAATCATTTGGCAACTAATTGAGCCTTGTGTATTTCAACACTTCCATCTGATGCATACTTAGTTCTATAGACCCATTTACATCTGACAATTTGTTTTCCTTTTGGAAGAGGTAGAAGATCCCAAGTATCGTTTTCCATTGAAGAATGATATTCTCCATTCATTGTCGTATCCCAATATGGATGACTTGAGGCTTCTGCAAATGTATCTGGATCATGAGTCTATGAAAATTGAGCCAAAAGAGAAGAGGCTCGCTGGAACTGTGAACGTGTCTCACATTAATATGAAGGATCACCAACAAGATCACCAGCTACTTCTCGTGTTGAATGGACCCATCTAGGAAGCGGTGGAGTTGGTGTTGGTTCAGGTTCAAAGGGCTCATCTGGAGGAAGGTGAGCAAGCGAAGGTTGATTTTCATCCTCACTGTCATCATCTGAAGAAGAAACCAAAATAGGAACAAAAGAAGGAACAAACGTCGAAGATGGATCAGAGGCCAAAGAAGGCACAATCACCAAATTAGGCTCGCAGGCCAAGAGATTTTCATCAAATTTAACATCTCTTCTAAGAATAATTTCATTACAATGTGTTTGAAGAAGTCTATAACCTTTGACATCTTCATATTAACCAAAAAACATACACTTCTCACTTTTTTGCTACGATCCTTTCCTTTTCTCATCAGGAATGTGAGCCCATGCTATACTACCAAATACACAGAAGTGATTTACATCAGGTTTTATTTTAGTCCAATCTTCTTCCGGTGTTATATTTTTAAGAGTCTTTGTGGGAGTGTGATTTACTATGTAATTTGCACAGTTGATTGCTTCTTCCCAATACTTTAGACTTAATCCCTTAGATTGGATCATACAACTAGCCATTTCTTTTAATGTGCGATTCTTTCTCTCAGCAACACCATTTTGTTGTGGTCTATATGGAATAGTTTGTTTCATTTGGATGCCCTCTGTAGTTCAGTAACTTGTAAAATTATTGTTCACATATTCACCTCCATTATTTGTTCTTAAATTTTGAATTTGATGTCCAGATTTCTTTTCTACAATGGCCTTGTAGGCCAAAAACTTGTCAAAAACGTCGTTCTTAATTTTTAAGAAGTAAACCCAAGTACATATAGAAAATTCATCAATGAAAGTTAAGAAATAATTTCACGTAGAAAAAGAAGGAGAAGAAAGTGGACCACACAAATAACTGTGAACAAGACGAAAAGGGCACGAGGCATGCCAAGAGGCACGTTTGTCAAAACTGTCCCGATGATGTTTTCCAAGAACACAACTGACACAAACACCATCTCTATATGAAACGGGAGGAATACTAGTCACCATCTGTTGATTACATAGTTTCTGCAATGAGTGATACTTTTGATAACCAAACCGCTCATGCCAAAGTTTGCTCAAGTCATTTCTATGAGCAACAAAAAATGATGAAAAAGATGATGACCCAAAGTTGTCAAACTTGTACAACCTGGTAATATCATCAGCAATTATAGTTGCAAGAACATGCTTAGGATCTTTTAGATCCTTGATTACAACTTAGTGAGGTGAAAACTCTATGGTTTTACCTACACCTGAATTAGTGATTTGATATATTGATAGAAGGTTACAAGAAAGAATTGGAACACATAATACATCATTGAAATGACCATTATCTACTTGAACTGTTCCAAATCCTACAACATTAAGATATCTATCATCACCAACAAATATTTTCTTGGTGTTACATTCATCTAGAGCAGAAAATGTGTCTTAATCCTTAGCCATATGATAAGATGCTCCAGAATAAATAAGCCACTCATCATAAGAAGAAGTAGAAGTTGTATTGAAGAAGAAACCAGAAGCAGAAAGTGCATGTCCATGAAAAGAAGAAGAAGTAGTAGAATCAATACTGATGTTGTGTTTCTTCATCGATGCTTGTAAAGATGCCATCTTCTTAAAACATTTGGACTCATCATGACCATATTTATCACAAACGTTGCAATGTTTATCTGTCTTCTTATTTTTATATTTTTCTCTTTTGTCACTATTAGGAGCTAAAGTTGTCTGAGAGGGTTTTGGACCCTTATGTTGCTTGTTGTTGTAGCAAAGATGTTTCTTTTTGGGATTGTTGGTTTTATCTTTCCGTTGGGCAACTAAGGCTTTGTTGGAGGTACCTACAGTGTTGATCAATCCAAGTTGTACAATCTTATCTTCCTCTCTAATCAAAGCAACACAAAAGGACTCAAGAGTGGGTTTTTATAAGTTGTACCTAGAGCCTCTATCATGGCATAAAAGGTATATACAAACACAGAATATGAACTACCTAGCTTAGAGAGAATAATATAGATGCAATGCTCTTCCTCCATATTTATCTCACATTCTTCACATACAATTCTAAGTGTTTTAAACTTAGACAGATAGTCTCCAATGAAAGAAAAATCACTTGGAATTAAAGTTAGAACTTTATTTTCTAATTGTTGTGTTCGAATAATATTGATTTTACCAAACACAGTTTCAATCTTTTCCCAAGCTTCATCGGGGTCATCAATTTCTTTAAGGTGGAACCTTAAATAAGGAGATATACAAATTTCGATTAGTCCACGTGTTTCATCATTCCTATTGTCCCATTTTACTTTCTTATCAACATCAGTGAGTTATTTTTCCTTTCCCAAGGTAATCTGGTACAAGCATTTACTTCTTAATAAATCCTCCATATGAGATTTTCATTGGAAGTAGTTGGTTCTAGTAAGAAAAATATTACTGGAAGAAGACATATTAAATATGTAGATAATATGTATTTAAAAAATGAAACTGATGATCTGGATGGAAAGATGTCAAAAAATTATGCAGTTTTAAAAAACACGGCACTAAAAACAGACTTTGGATGTGAAACTTATGTCGTTTTAAAAAAAAGGCATAAATAGTAATGAAAGGACCACGTGGTGATGTAAGTAGCTTTATGAAGTGACCCATTTTTATAAAAAGAAGTGGGGATCACTTTTATAATGAAGTTATTTTATAAAATAAAAGCCGCATGCAAAATAAATAACTCTAAAATAAAGAATTAAAGCTACTTATAGTGATTCACTTTTCTACTTGAAGTGAAATACACTTTACAATGGAGCATGAACTTTTTCAAAAAAAAGTAACAAAAAGACAGACTTGAAGTCAAGACCTCTTACTTAATAAGGCAACTTTTAACCAAATGGGATAGAAAAACATATTGTATTATTTAGCAAGAGGATTGTTGTTATTGTTGTTGTTGTTGAGTGTGATAAAAAAAAACTCTTTTCACACAAGAAAATAATTCCCCTTATCGATGAAAACAAGGGTTAGATCTTAGTTAGCTTACCCGAAAGATGCACGTTTTCCTATCTGTTACCAAATGGGATAGAAAAACATATTGTATTGTTTAGCAAGAGGATTGGGGTTGTTGTTGTTGTTGTTGTTTTTGAAGACGACCTTGGAGAGAATGCTAAAAAAAACCTATTTTCTCACAAGAAAAAAATTGTGCTTCTTGATGACAACAAGGGTTAGATCACAGTTAGCTTACCTGGAAGATGCACCTTTTCCTATTTGTTTATGATTTTCCTAGATCAAACTGGGAACGGAGAAAAGGGAATACACATATCTAAAAGAGTAGCGACCTGGAAACAAATAATATAAACTGAAATAAAACCAAACTAATACTCTACAAAAAATTAAAAAATGCATATTCGAGCTTTATACCTCCGGATCTGACTGAAATGGTCATATCTTGGAAAAATGAAAACCTTTTTGAGTGAAATGAAAAGTGTTCCTGACTGAAACGAGTGCTATGGACTCAATGGACCAGTCCTGTTAGCCCAAAAATGTATGAAAATTACAGAAAATGGTGATGAGAAAACTCGGCTTCACGATCTCGATCTACAACAGGAGCGGGTCTTCAAACAGGCTCTGATACCATGTTTGACAACACAGGTATTCTCTCAAAGGAAGATAAACTTCAATAAATTATCACACAACCATATCAAATATCAACACACCAATTTTTTGACTTGGTAAAACCCCTACGAGGAAACATACACAACCCCAGCCAACACAACCACTTGGAGCAGTTTATCAATGCAAAAGAAAAAGATTACAAAGAGATTTTACAAGATAGTTTCTCACAATCGATCATCGGAAAATGACCCTCCATGCTATTTAAATAGAGATCATGGACCAATCGGATGTTAAGCCATAGATCAATGGTCGTTAAGATTGAGGAGAATATGAACCGTCGGATCCCTCTATGTCAGGAACATATCGTGACCATCAGATTTCCTAATTACAAATGCATACTAATGCATACTAAAGAAACACATATTTACCTAACGGCACATTAGACCAAGTAAATATTAACTAAATCGTAAGTGTATAAATATCCTAACACCTCAATGGAGTCCTGTAACTTGATTTGAATCACCAATAAGTTCTTCAAATGTGTGGAGTCTCCATGGTGAAAAATTGCAGCCTGTTTTGTCACCAATCCTTTCTCACCATCAAGAACTTGTAATAATATTTGTCGTATAGCCCATGGAGTATCTTCAGCTTCATCCCCGACAACGACAAAAAAAATGTTATCACTAGAAGTCACACCTAGAATGTTGTAGGTGTACGCCTAATACCCATCATAATTTGAATAATTAAATCAATTTATGGTTGGTGGATCAACAAGAAAGAGCAAGAAAGAGGCAACATACTATCTACAAAGACATTCCAATGGGCATGGAGTCATAAACACCCTAAAAATCAAACAAAACCAAGTTGCATACCAGAAAAAAGGGTTATATAATGATGAATCTAAGAATGGAGTAGATGAAACTAAGCATAATATTCATCAAGCATTGATCCTCTCTACAAAATGAATTAAAAGAAGACTTGAAGAGAAATCATGAAAGGAGGAAATCACTGCAAATCCTTTGTGGCTCATGAATTCTCCTACCCATGGACAACCATTGATATTCAATACCTGCAATATATTCAAGAAAGAGGATGAAAAAAGAAATGGAAAAAAAATAATACAATATGATAAACAATTCTCATGAATCTTAAATGGCAAAAAATGCGATTACAAACAGGCCCTCAAGATTACAAATAAGTAACTAAACTGCTACTCAATCTCTCTCCTCTCTTGGATCATGAACTAAACCCATTCATCAATTTTATATATATATATATATATAGTGTATCATTCATTCCTAATCTAAATAGGTTGAATCCCAAGTGGTTGCATTGTATTCCCTTTTCTCTAGGAGCTGTTACAACAAGGTGAAACCGAAAATCCACCTAGCTCCTATTTTTTTTGGATCTTGTCTATTGTGATAAATTCCTTCTGAAATAGGTAATGATGCTTGATACGGTGATAGAACACATGTACCTCATGTATAAATACCTCCTAGGAAACCATTATAACTCCCTCATACAGGTGGCATCCCTCCTACAACTCGGATTTATCACACTGTTAGAGTTTGCAACACAATTTCAGGATTCGCTACAAACTTTCATGTAGGTGATGTTCTCAAATTTTCTCCCAAACAATGAACTAGGTTGGGATGATTTTTGGTCGGAAAGTAAATGATATTATGATTCATCTCCACAAAAATTTTTAGAAGAAACCAAATTGTAATTTAAGATTTAAGATAAAAATGCGACTCTCTTGTGTACTAATTTGTTCCAGACTATTTTAATTTTAGCAGTTCACAGTGCTTTTGCAGGATGCATTGCGAACTTTGTTGTAGGTGTCATTTTTTCCTAAAAACATATCAGTTTTGGTCAAAACTATGCAAGAAACCTTAAAAACCTTTTTTAATTCCTGCTACAACCTCATGGTGTCCTCTTTTCCTCTTTTAACAACAACAAAAAATAGTTTGCAACACAGTGAGTTCATAGCAGAGTTTAAAGTTTGCAGCATCAAGCCTTTAGGCTAGGTTTTAGATCATTAGGATATCAATTTGCATAGGGCTAGAGAGGGTTAATATTACAACGAGAAGATGCTTCTCAGGACCGAACAAAGGTGAAATTAACGAGTGTTTTGCATGCGAGGAAAATAGGGGGTTTTCAACACAGTGAATTCAGAGCGCACTGAGTTTGTAGTAGATTAGGATTGATGATTGTAAGAAAAGGATGCAACTGATCTTTTTGACATGAAAACAAGAAACTTGGATCTGCATAAGGTACACATGATTTATTTTTGAATTGTTGTGAACTTTTATGAGAGTCGCTTGACTCCTGAACATTCCATGTGTTAACACATACTTTGAATGCCAAAGCTCTATTGAGTAATCAAGCATCACAACCATGTTGTCCAAGTGTCAATGAATATTGAACCATCGCCAACAAGCATGTCCAAGCACGAAAATTCCCGACAAGTTTCAAGTTTCAAGAAATATTAAGGGGTTGAAATGTTTATCAAATTGTTTTTAGATATGGAAGAAATTGATCCCATATTTCAAGGAAAAGAATCTTATCTAGATGAGCTATCGACTACTACTTTCTTGGCAGAGAATTATAATTCCAAACCTTGAGGGATTTATTCTGTATTCAAGAGTAAACTTCAAGATTTTGGGGAGATTATATTGGATGATAGATTATTAATCATGTTCTTCAGTCAGCAATCAATAAGTAGATGAAAGTCAATAGATTTCATCCAAGGGAGATGTGTTTCCAACAATTCTAGATTTATTGCAAATTATTTGAGATCTTATTTATTTTTAGCTTATTGTTAGATATTGGTTCCACAAAGCTTGTAACAACTTGGATTTTTTATTTTCTATTTAAACTATGTTTTGCAATGTAACTAAAGAGGGGGGAATCCTAGGGGGTTTGAGAGATGTAGGAGAAAAGGTTTGAGTCTTTGATGATTTATGTAAAACTATATTGTATTTAATTCCTACATTATCATGCTCAGAGAATCAAGTTAATGAACAATCTACCTATGTTTATTTTCCATATTAGATTTTCTTCATCTTATCTATTTTCAAAGATGGTTTTTGCGATGCAATATTCATTATATAGCTTCAAATTTAATAACAACAAAAATTTTGTTGTTTATTTCCTGCAAACTATGATTTGTTTTCAAATATTATTATTCAGATCAAAATGACATTTTGATCTGAATATCTTCTCTGTGATGTATAAGGATGAGCATATTGCAGGGCCTATATATTCATTTAAGTGTCACCTTCTTCCATTTCATGCTATCTTTTCAATTGTCTACTCTCCATCAGCTTTCCTTTGACCTATGAGATGTTACCCTTCCAGTTGGATTTGAGCCTTATTTCTTCTACTAGACACTTTGTCCTTCTCATTCCTCTTGATCTAACTAATCCATTCATTTTTCACAACCATTTTAACAACTAACATGTGCTAGGAATTCCCTCCCAACAATCAGAGAGCATCTTCTAGCTCTAACAAAGGGAACCATCCAGAATCTCTATGCATGAAAAAGAAGATTGATTATATGCCATGGATTCTTCAGAAGAAAAACCTCATGGATCACATTCCCGAAGATGCCAAGAATAAGTCAGAATATGAAGCCCCTAAGAAAGTTAATCATCATGCATTAGTTGTTTTACATTCTTGTCCTTACACTTGGATTGTAGATTCAGGTGGTTCCCATCACATTGAAAAAAAAAAGGATATTATATCTTCTGTAATTGCAAGCACGTGGCCTCCTATCCTCATGGGGGATGAATTTCCAATCGAGGTCACCCGAAAAGGGAGAGTAGAACTAGATCATGGAATCTTTGATAATTTTATCCATTTTCCTCAACTTCTATGAATTTTCTCTCAGTGTATCAAATTACACACTCAGGTTCAGGAAAAAAGGTGGAGTTCACACCAAACTTTGTGTCCATATTCGACATGAAAAATAACTCCAAAATTGTTGTCAGGGAGGTAAATCATAAATCTCGGTTATATACTTTTACTAAATTTATTTAACCTAATTCCTTTATACTACTTATTAATCCTAATGAAATTAGTAGATTATGGCATGAGAGGTTTCGTCACGTGAAATTTAGGTACATGCAATAGCTTAGCAAGAAGTGGATGGTCACCAGATTACCTGATATCCCCTTTTCCAAAGGGGTTTGTGAAGTATGTGCCCTTGGAAAGCATACCCAAGAGAATTTCAAGAAAGGGAAGTCTAATAGGGCCTCCTCTCCATTGGATTTTATTCACGGTGATATCATGGGTCCATTCCCGCATCCACCCATTGGTAAGGAAAGGTACATGCTTACAATTTTGGATGATTACTCACGTTATACTTGGGTAGTTTTTCTTAGATAAAAGTCAGAGGTATTTGAGCACCTAAAAGAGTTTAAGGCACTTGTTGAGACTCAATTAGGGAGAAATATCAAATCCCTCTGTATAGATAATGGAGGGGAGTATGTAAACAGATATGTTTAGAAAATTTTTCTTGAGGTTCGGATACAGTTACAACACACAATACCATACACTCTATAGTAGAACAGGGTTGCTGAGAGGAAGAATAGATCTCTCAATGAGATGTTCTCTTGCATGTTGCATGCAAGGTTACTTCCTCAAAAAATTTGGACAAAGGTGCTTAACTATGCCAACTACATATAGAACATATCCCCTCATATATTTGTCAAGGATCAGGCTCCTTTTGAGGCTTGGAGCAACAAAAAATAGGAAGTTACCCACTTCTATATCTTTGTATCACGAGCATGGGCCCACATTACCTCTTAGAAGAGGAAAGCATTAGATCCATAGAGATACCCATGAATTTATGTTGGCTACCCAGATGGTGTGAAAGGATACATACTTATTAATCCTTCTACACACTAGCTCATCATTGAGCGCAGTGTTCAGTTTGAGGAAATTCTCTCTCATGCTCCACAGGAGCCAGATGTAGATAATTTTTTCCTTCCACAAGTTCAAGATGATGAATCTACACATTCAAACTCCACTTCAGATTTGAGTTATGATACAGAGTTAGAGGATTTATAGCATTTATATACACAAACACAGCATTTAGATTTAGATTCAGTACATGCAGATGAGGAGCTAGAGCACATGCCCAAGTGGTAATATTCCACACTTCAGGATGGAGGAGCCCTTGTTTGGAATCCAGTGGATTCAAGGAGGACTAGATCTCCATATGAGGATCCTCCTCATGTGCTTACTTCCACTGAACCCATGATGCCTCCACATTGTTATATGGTTCAGTATTCATACCCAGATACCTATAGAGAGGCACATGGAACCCTTTCTAGGAAGCAGGAATGCAGAAGGAGTACAACTATCTCCTCGAGAGCCATACTTGGGATCTGGTTTTTCTTGATTCATAAAGGAAAATTTTCAGATGAATATGGGTCTACATGACCAAAAATGAAGAATACATACATGTGAGAAGACAGAAGGAAAGACTGGTTTCCAAGGGATTTCAATAGAGACACGGGATCGACTATAATGATACCTTTTCTCCAGTAGCAAATTTGGATTCTATTAGGTTGGCCCTTGCCATTGCAGCAACCAGGGGATGGAAAGTACATCAGATAGACATGAATAATTGTTTTCTTCATGGGGATCTCTCAAACGATATTTATATGGAGCATCCACTTGGATTCATATATAATTCATCTTTAGTGTGTTGACTCAAAAAGTTGATCTATTTCCTCAAGCAAGCTCCTAGAGCATGTTATGCAAAGATGGTCTCCTTATTTCTCTCCAATAACTTTTTCATATGCAAATCCGATCCAAATGTCTACATGTTGAGGACCACTGAATCAATTTTTATCCTAGTCATGTATGTGGATGATATTTTGATCAACGACAACTCGGTTTCAACAATTGCATCAGTCAAGGGAATTCTTCATGACATGTTTTCGATGATGGACATGGGTCCACTCCATTTATTTCTTGGTCTCGATATCAGCCAGGATGCTTTAGGAATCAAGTTGTCTCAAGCTAATTATGCATAGGATATCATGGAGATATTCTAGATGTCATATCAGAAGTCTGCACCTACATGTTTCTTATATGGGGTTAGAATTGAGGATGTTTAGGATACACTAGTGGTGGAAAACACCTTGTATCGACAACTTGTAGGGATTATTTTCTATCTCACCCACACCCAACCAGATCTATCATATGAAGTAGGGGTAGTATCCAAGTACATGCAGGAGTTGCATGAGTTACACATGAAGGCTTCCAAGCGCATCCTTAGATACATTCAGGGAACCATCAGTTATGGGATCCTCTATATAGAAGGTTTCCATTTGGATCTCATAGGCTTCACTGATTATGACTAGGCTGGTGATGGCACTGATCACAAGTCCACATCTGAATACACTCTCAGTTTGGCTTCAGAACCTATTTGTTGGTCGAGCAAGAAGAAATATATTATTGATATATCTTCAGTTGAGGTCAATTATAGATGAGTAGTTAACATTACCATCCAGACATTGTGGCTATAGAAATTCCTTATAGATTTGGGCATCCAATTCCACATATTGAATGTCATTTTATGTGACAACGAGAGTACTCTCAAGTTTTGCAAAGACTCAATGTAGTGGCAGCAATAAAAGCATATCGAGATCCGTATGCACTACATCATAGATCTAGTCCCGGAGAGGATCATCAACCTACAGTTCTATCCTTCCTATGAAACATTTTATGATATCTTCACCAATACTTTCACTAAGAATAAATTTCACTCTTTGCGTGATCGTCTTGGAGTGAAGGGAACAATTGCTAGGCAATTGTTCCCTTCACTCCAAGACGA
>JASDQU010586680.1:0-17203 GCA_032191745.1 Picea mariana | reverse complement strand
ATAGCCTTTGTTGTCGTGACCCATTCATTATGTATACTCCCTAATAGTGTTCAAGGGGGGTGTTGGAGATATTACACACACCTCGTATTTTTATTTCATTTTATTTTCCTAAGTTTATTTGGCTATGTTGAGGGTCCCTTAGTCTAATGTATTCTCCCCTCATTGAGTATATTCTCCCCAAGACAAGTGTGACACATACCCTCCAATCAATTCTCAGTTATCGATCAGTTAGACTAGTTGAGTGAAGTTTTGCATGTCAACCTCGACTTTATCATCAAGTGTTGCATGATAACCTTGGTATAATCACCAATGATTCACACTTTCCTTGGAATCATCACCAGTAAGGTGCATTCCACATGTGTGAGTGATCGCCTTCACATTTCACTCTGGTTTGGCTAGTTAACTGATGACCGCATGACCATTTAACTAGAACTAGGTGGCAGTTGATTTCAATGACTTCTAGTGTGTGTCAGATCTCTCTAGAACACTCCTAATGCACAATAGTTGACCACTATGGTGATTTAGTTGTGTGATACAGATTATATCACTTGTATTGTATCATTGATCTCATTCGGTTAATAGAAATTCTTTCATTCTTTCCTCCATTTTTGTCTCTTCTCTTGACACCATTGCATGTTGTGTATGCTTCATTGTTAGCTAGATCTTATGTGCTGGTATCTAAAAGAATATGAAATATTATCACTAAATATCCCTATGTATTGTATTTGTTCAACACTTTACATAATTTAAAATGGGTCTCATATGCCCAAGATATGCCATTCTTCTCCCACATACTGTTGTCCCATACTTAGCCATTTTTCTCCCACATATTATTTCCCCATACTTAGCCATTTTTTCATCTTTCTTATTCTCCACTCTCCACACTTTAGACTTAACCATTTTTCTTTCTTTCCACTCTACTCTCCTTCCTCACTACTCTCCATACTAAGACATTTTTCCAATCCTCCACACCATTTCCATATTTAACTATTTTCCACACTTGGCCATTTTCGTACTTAGCCCATTTCCATTTTCATTATCCGCTTAGTTCATTTTCATAATTCATTTCCACATTCATTTTCATAATTCATTTTCATTTTACATTTTCCATTTACCATTTTACTCTTCCCATTTCCTTTTTCCATTTTCCATTTTGCATTTTTCATATTTCCATTTTCCACTTTCCATTTTCTATATTTCATATTTCATTTCCATTTGATTATTCTCATGTAACTCTATGACTTACCTACCCAACACTTATTCATTTTTCATGACTTACCAATTTTAAATCATATTTACACTAATTCTTTTATTGTGGATGGAGGACAACCTCCTTCTTCATTTACCTTTATTCCCCATGTCTTGTGTCCCACACCATCAATCCCATGACATTCAATTTGCATCCCTCCACTTTCGCATTACCAAAATTAAACCCTCGTTAAGTTTTATACTTAGTATTTTTTTTTTTTAATGTGGGATACCATACCCTCATTTTCACCTTCACTCCCACATGACTTCTTGTTGGATAGCTAGTTGTCATTGATGTTGTTGGACAATTGGTTGTCATTGATGTAAACAAGTAGTGGTTTTCATTGATGTGAACAAATGTGATGGGTGTATTTGAGAAGTCTCCAAATTGGTCCACTTATGGCACAGCTCTAAGCATGGCCCTCACAGAAAGATGCTTTGAAGAAGTATATAAGAAACCCATAGGTGTGGTCATGATGATTGAATTTGTTTGAGGAATAAGAACATGAAGGAAAATGTAAATGTAGGTAACATATTCATACATGGATAGTCATCGTCATGATATTTCCAATGGTAGGTGGAACATCACGTAGTTCCTCACGATTGAGGATTTATGAGGTCATGAAGTTGGAAGCCCCAAAGATGGGTTAAGAAGCCCCTATGGAAGCCCCAAATATGGGTTAAGAAGCCCATAATTGGTTGCAAGTCATTAATGAAAGGGTAAAGTGCTTGTAACAAGAAAGTTAAAGAAGCCCTAAAGTTAAGGAAATATGTTACTTAGAAAAAGTATATATACACCTCAAGAGTTCACTCATAAGTACATTCACACAGACATTCTATTGAATATATTCTATGTGAGTAAGTGATTGTTATATGAGGTAGCCAAGGAGATTTGAGGCAAATTTCAAAGGGAATATGAAGTGAAGAAGGGAGAAATTCCAAGGGAGGATGAAGTCTCTTGATGATGTGTTCTAAGGTATGTTATTTTAAGGTAATATTACCATTTTCACTATAACTCGTTTTCTAGAATGATTCAAATAGTGAAAATTGGAGGCTGTTAAGAATACATAGCAAGGTACATGTGGTAAACATTTTAGCTTCTGGGTCATTGTATGTTTAAATATACACTCTATGGAATATAAGGTTTTTGGATAGTCCTGAAACTAGTCTCAAAAAGGTGTTCTGGATAACACAGTCATAATTTCTTCATAGAGGATCCAAATTCTACGAGACCAATTTCAGTGGAAATATAACAGTATTTAGTATATTTTTTGCGAGTTTCAAAATCAGATATCAATTATTGAGTGTGTGGCATCTTGTACAAGTTCACTCTCCAGAATAGGATAAAATTTAGCAAGGTCTTCCATTTTTTCTATAACTTATGTTCTGAGAAGTTTCAGACCTTGAAATTTTGAGAAGATGGAAGAAAGATCTCATCGTATCTTTGGTTAAAATTTCAAACCTTAATTAATTACAGGTACATATTTACTCTTGTTGAAATTTAGGGTTTGTGACCAATCCAAAACTAGTCCCACGAGACTGAGGTAAAGTTTGATGAAGATGTTATTCTCTTGTTGCTGAAGTTGATAAAGAGCTACATATCTGTAATATTTTGTATCAGGTCCGCTACAGGATCATAGGTATTCTTTACATGTGTTATTAAGGGTTATGTTTATGGTACATGCTTGAGGAATGTCTTGATGATGATGGTACATGATATGGTACACCTTTGTGATGATATTATACATTGTTAGAAGCACATGTTGGCTATATTGGTATCTTGATATTGTGGCTATCTTGGTTTTGCTTGAGGCACTTCATTGATGATATCTTATGATGTACGTGATATGGTACATGGTTGATGTACTTGGTATGGTACATGGTTGTTGCATGATATGATACATGGTTGATGTACATGGTATCATACAGGTTTGGTATTGTTGGCATGTTTTACAGGCAGCGTATGCTTGTCATTGATGGAAAGTACAACATCGATGATGGCTTGAGTACAACAGTGATGATCAACAGTGCAGTGATAATCGGGAGGAGAAGCGTCAGTGATCATTGGATCCCATTCAAAATTCTCGAAAGAACGAGGGCCATCAGATCTGAATGAAGACAAGAAGAGCATGCTGAAGAGAAGGACAGATCTCAGGCATTAGATCCAAGTGTAGGATCTGACCATCGTCGGATCAAGAAGAACCTGCATGTTCTTTAAAGTACAAGAAGAAGCGGGCGTAATCGCGATATGCAAAATCATGACTTAATCTGAGCCATCAGATCAAGGTTGAATCTGGACCGTTGATCCTAGTCCATCTCGGTGTTTTGAGGATCGAGTGTTGGAGATGTCAAAGAATATTAACCACAGGAACCCCGAAATCGTGATATGCAAAATCTCGACTTAATCTGAGCCGTCAGATCAAGGTTGAATCTGGACCATTGATCTCAGTCCATTTCAGTGTTTCGAGGATCGAGTGTTGGAGATGTCAAAGAATATTGACCACAGGAATCCCGATATCGCGATATGCAAAATCGTGACTTAATCACAACCGTCAGATCAAGATGTGATCTGGACCGTTGATCTAACTCCATATCGAAGTTTCGCGAATCGCGACATGGAGAGGCAAAGAAAACAATGCAACAAGAATGTCGAAATTGCGATATGCAAAATCGTGATTCAATCGCAGTCGTTAAATCAAGATCAGATCTGGACCATTGATCTAACTCCATATCGGAGTTTCGTGAATCACGACATGGACAGGCAAAGAAAACAATGCAACAAGAGTGTCAAAATCGCGATATGAAAAATCATGATTCAATCACAGTCGTTGAATCAAGATCAGATATGGACCATCGAATCATAGGACATGTGGCAAGCGATCAAAATTTTGCTGACTTGGGGTCAACGGAGCATAGTGTTGAAATTCACGAAATGAGAAATCGCGAAAGCGCCCTTATGCATAAGGCTGTGGTCATAGCCCTTGGTCACGAGAAGGGAAGGAGTCAGTCCAGATAAGATCCATTTCGGGGTTTCAGATATCGCGACTTGGAGAGTCGAGATGCCTCATCTCCAGATTCACAAAACACGAATTCGCGAAAAGCACTTTAAGCATAAGCGCTTGGTCATGGCCATGGTCATATAGAGGAAGGAGCTAGCGCATAAAAGCTATGTATCGAAGCTTCAGAGATCATGACATGAAGTGTCGAGACACTTGGGCACAGGAATGCCGAAATGCTGAAACCCGATTTAAAGGCAAGATTAATAAAGTTCATCCAATGGTGCAGATAAACCTAAAGGAGATCTGAGGGCTACTGATGCACGACATAGTGAAACTGCCAGAAACCATTGATGGCGTCTGCCAGAGAATTTGAAGAGACCTCTGTGTGATCGCCAGAGGAGATGAAGAGTCTCCAAGCTTAGTTTAGTGAAGGAAGACTATTCTTAGAAGGGATTGATAGATGGATGAGCGTTGAAGCCTGTAGCTGAAACAGAGAGGGTGAGATCGACTGTGCCAAAGAAGATGAGGAGTCTCAACTGCCAGAGAGGTTGAGGAATCTCAGGAGAACACCCAGTGATGCTGGATGCGTGGTGGAAACCACCAGAGAAGCTGAAGAGTCACGATGATGATCAGACAGAGCACTCGAGTTGTGGAGGAATTTGGCGCGGAGTGAGCATGCAGAGGCATTGTGAATATTGCATGCACAAAGACAACAAAGACTATAAGAATTTTGAACAAATAAGAGATAAGGTTTGTCATTGTAGAGGAGAATTGGTGTGTGTGCAAGGAGGCAGAGCGCAGGAGAAGAAATGCACAGTTGAGGAATGGTGCATTGAAGGGATATGGTGCAGAGAGCATAAAAGGCAGAAGAACAGAAAGTGCAAGGGGTGTGCAGAAGACACTGATGCAGACAGGACAGAGCAATGTAACAGAACAACAACAAGGCTGGTAAGCCATTGAATAACTCTATATCGCTGTAATAAGTTTTAGTAACAAAGAATTTACATTTCAGGGTGGTTGGGAGGTGCTAGGGAGGATTGGTGTCCTCAAGGGTTCAAGTGGGTGCTTGAACATAGGGAGGTGGTGCTTCCTTCTAGTTGGTGCTAGAGAAACCAGGGAGTTGGTGCTTCCTTCTAGTTGGTGCTAGAGAAACTAGGGAGTTGGTGCTTCCTTCTAGTGGGTGCTAGAGAAAACAGAGAGTTGGTGCTCTCAGCAAGTTGCATCTTGCAAAAAAACAGAGGTTGTAGCCTCACAATGAGTTGGTGCTCATATGTATGATAATGTAAAGAATGTAGATAATACTTATCATATAAAGCAAAAGAGGTTTTTACCCTGTATGGATTTCCTCGGGAAATATTTGTCTTTGTGTTTCTCATATATGTGACTGATGTTGAATGTGCCTTAGTTTATTTCCTTGCATTATTGTGATCATCATTGAGTGCCTTGTAAATATTTTAAAAGAATCATAATTGTTTAAGCACGGTAACAACTGATTCACCCCCCCTCTCAGTTGTCCAACAGGTACATGGTTGATGCATGATATGGTATAGGTGTTTTTAGACAAATTAATCAATGCAGACACAGACCAATATCCCTAGCTTAGGAACCCAAAGCTAGAACAAAACATCACATAATATATTACTTTCCTTAGATTCATTTAATCGAAATATTGATAAGTAAGAACTCATACCTCTTTATCGATAGTTTTCCTCACTATTTGTAGCTCCAATATTGATTCAATGGATTTTGAATGGAAACCTGCATAAGAAAACAAACTAACCAGTGAAAGAAACAATATTACTTCAACAAATCTATACAGATGACCAAGGAGAAATGTAATAAGGACAATTTACAATGAACAATCTTTATAGGAAATAAAACATGTTACTGCATGAATAATAATGGAAGAGTTACAAATAGTGCCTTGGTGTTGTGAGGCTCTTTCCAATGGTTCATTGCTCCAATACCCACATTTCTTCCATGATTTCCATCACCATCAACTGAATACTTTGACACAAGAATCTCTCAAGGCTAAAGAACAATCTTCTAATCACAAATCAGAAGCTAAAGCTATTAACCATTATTCACTATTAGTTATTATCCATTAGATATTAACCTTTTTCTCATGAGATAAGTCTCCTTTTATAGATTGAAGAGGATTTTAGGATGAGAGGTTACGATCTACCAAATCAGGAGTATAGGTGAGATCCAAACCAATTGGAGGACACCTCATATCCAAAGCTTCTCTTCTAGAAACTTCATGAATTTCTCATTTTTCCTTCCTTTCAAACAGTGTTGCACCCTGTGAACTAGCAACATGAGTGATGTCACAGGTAGTAGTGGTGAAACATGAGACACTATCGCAGGTTGCAGTGGTGCAACATGCGACACTTAAGAGTGTCACATGCTCAAGTGGTGCAACTTGAGACACTTTCATAAAATAGTGTTTTTAATAAATTTTACTTATTTCATGGAAAGGTATTTCTTGAATGATCATGGATTTTAAGCTTTGGATGATGGAAGGTAGGTGAACATTATCAGTTGCAAAAAAATAATGTGTAGCAATAGGGTTGATGTACATGGTTTGGTGATGGTTTTGGTATCCAAGTGAGTGGATCTAGATATAGTTGGTTGATCATTAGTGATAGGTTGATGTGATAGTGGTAGTCACAGGTTGATGTGACACTGGTAGTCATAAGTTGATGTGATAGTGACAGTGATAGGTTGGTTGATGTGACAGTGAAATTTACAGGTTGTTTGATGTGACACTAATAGTGATAGGTTGGTTTAAGTGACACTGACAGGTTGGTTGATGTATTGGTAACAGTGGCAGGTACAAGTTGATCAGTGGTAGTGACAATGAGTTTACACTTATATTTCAGGGTTGTAATACAGGGCAAGGAAAGGGGGTCATAGCCTCCTTCTGGTTGGTTCCAGAGAACTCAGGGAGTTGGTGCTTCATCCATGTTGGTTCATGTAAATCAAGGGGCCATATCCTCCTTTCGGTTGGTGCTGGAGAACTTAGGGAGTTGGTGATTCCTTCAGGTTGGTGCTTGTAAATTAGGGGGTTTGTGCCTCCTTCCAGTTGGTGTTGGAGAATTGGGAAGTTGGTGCTTCCTATGAATGTATTATTGATATATATGAGAAAGAATTATGTGTTTTTCTCCCATTTGGATTTCCATGTAAATTTTGGTGTACTTTGCATTTGATGTGATATTGTTGATTGGTATTGCTTATGGTTATTCGATCATGATATATTGAATGCAATCATAAATTATATATTGTTGATAAAGTTGAAGTTTATATATTGTGATTGAAAGTGGTAAAAAGTGCTCATATTGATTCCCCCCTCTCATTATTCCAACAATTGGTATCAAAGTTGGTCCTTCAGAAAATAGTTTAATCACTAGAAGGAATATCATGGAGTACACTAAGATTTGGGTACCATAGTTTAATGAACAAATCTATTCTTTTTGGAGCGCAAAAATGAAAGCATTTCTAGAAGCACAAGGATTTGAGATTTGGCAATCAATTGTGACAAGATACACTTCTACAAAGAAACCAAAGAGTGCAGCTAGGAAGGAATTGAAAATAGAAAACAAAATAGCAATAGATTTCATCTAGGAAGAATTGCCTAATACAGTAAGAGAGAAAGTTGGAAAATGTTCATCAACTAAAGAAATTTAGGATAAGCTATATAATCTAGACTCTAAGAAATCCCATTCTACCACAGATATGGAACATGCTAATCATAATGAATAATATTTTGAATTATTATGGGAAGAAATAATCTCATCAAATCAGACAGATTCAAAAGAAGAAGATTATGAGAGACACCTAACAAGTTCTTTAAACAAGTTGGTCAAAGAAAGAGAGAAAAACAAGTCACTAGAGGAAGAAATTGATCAAGATAAAAAGGGAGTCTCAAAAAATCAACTCTAAGGAAGTCCAGCAGATGATTACAAACCTAACATTCCAAATAGAAGAAGCCAGAAGGATTGAAGAAACACACAAAAGACAGTCGGAACAAAAGCATTTTTTGGAAGCCAAAATAGTAGCACAAAGAAAATAAGCATACAAGAGAGAAGATATTTTGACTATCCATCTCAAGGAAAGATCTGGGAATTTAAATAAGATTGAAGCATAATTTAGTCAACAATAAAGAAGACTTGAAGAAGAAATTGTCTTTTTGAAGACCTAATTTGAAGAAGCAAAGAGAAAGGAAGAAGTCATGAAGATCTGAATGATGAAGAAAGAAGAAGATTGTGAGAAGCTTTAAGAAGAAGTTGTCACATTAAGAAGTAAAGTCATCAATATCAGCAAGAACGTTGAAGGGAAAAGAAGCAACACATCACCAGTAAAGAAAATTGAAGAAAAATGTTACAGGTTACTAGAAAGAAATAATGAAGAGAAGGCTAAGAGTTATGCAAAAGTTATCAAATATTATATTAAGAAGGAGGAATGTGATCCCTCAAAGAAGAACATTCCAGAAATGAATAAAACTCAAGAAGAAGATTACAGAAGAGGCATATATCAAAGAAGACCTCCCTCTTTTAAGAATCAAAGAAGATTCAATCATTATGAAGGAAACAATTGAATAGAGTATCGTGATCACCCAAGGCATGATTTCAGAAGGACTACATCACAAAGAATATCATTCACTCTCAGGTATGAAAATTTATTTTATGGTCATTGTTTTATTTGTACTAACTTTGGACATAAATCTATAGATTGCAGAGCTTATGGAAGAAATGGTGTTGCGTCCCTTTCGTCACCTAAATGAGAAAAATAAAGATGCTTACAAGCCCAGTTGGGTTAGCTAGGAAAGACAATAGTGAATGCAAGAGTTAGAAACATCAAGCATAAGAAATAAGCAAAGAACTAAGCTAATAACAATAAAAGAAAGTAAACTAGAGTGCATAAGGGAAATATGACAATAAAATAAACAACATGTATGCCACAAATGGATAAGTTGTATTAGTGGGAAAACACCAAAGAGAAAGGGGAACTATGGGTCCCCTCTTCCTCTAAGCGAGGGATATTGAACCCCCGATGATTGAGCTTTTATTACAAGTAGTAAACTAAAAGGAAATGGTGAAGAAAATCCAAACCACATTCACTCAAGAGGTGATATGAATGGCTAAATGAAATAGTTCTTATATGCTCTTGATGAGGAAAGAGGATCCTCCAAGAGAATATAGGCAGCATAACAATACAAATGAATTCCTTGAAAATATAGTGCACCCATGGCCTCTATTTATAGAAATGCTTTGAGGCATTATTCAACTAGTCTTTGGTGTGAACAAGGGGCTCTTTAGGGCACCCTTAGGTCTTTGACGAGCCCCCCACTCGGATTCATCTCGGATTTGGGTGTCAAATCGACTTGGGAGATGAACCAGAAGTCGGTGGAAGGCTGATCAAAATCATAAATGCGTCGTTCTGAGGTGTGTGTGAATTTTTGCGTCCACAATCACGCATCAGGCACATATGTGCTTTTTTGGCGTTATCCAATTGTCACACGTGCACGCGTTGCCTTTATTTCCTTAGCGCGTGTTGATTTTTAAACCAGTTGTATAGTTTTGTGCCCTTTGGAAATGCATTTTCTTGGCCATGGATGAACAAATGGGTGTTTTTGAAAATGTTGGATTCCAGTGATAACAGATGCCCCCTGATGTGTGAGGTTAGGAGCATACATATAAACGAAATAAATCAATGTTTCTTCTACTAAGAGTACCTTTGTAAGAAAGAAAATTATGAGGAGTTTCAAGAGTGACCCATTAGAGGGGGAGGGGAACTGATAGGACCCAATCCTTTCGCAAGGTGTCAAAAATAAAACTGTGTACAAATGAGGTGGGCATGCCCCATGCTCGTGTTATGTAACTCAAAAAAGTGGAATATAGTAACTGAAGTTGTGTGTTTGTGTAGATTACTACAGTGCCCTCGTGGGCATGTTGATAATAGCAGAGGACAATTCGGATGGTGAACAAACTCTGAAAAGAGGTGAGGACACATGTAAGAAGTGTTGATGGTACGTAGGCATTGATAGCCTAGCAATTTTTAGAGGTCTTTGACAAATATAAAAAACAACTGCAATAGTCTCAAAGTAAGACCCACCGCAACATGATAAGGTGTTGAAGTCGAATGTCGTGGGGGTCAATGACGGCAGAGAGAAATGATGGTTCTCTCTGTGTCGTCTGAGACACCTCATTGGAAAGGGAATGAGAGTCAAGATATTGTCGCCCCTCTGGAAACTGTGTTGATGTCAACAGGAAGGGAGACACGACACCAAGAATCAAAGGGCTTCATGAAATCCACATGGTAAGATCAAGGAATGAGGAGATACATGGATGAAGTCAAGATGTGGTGAGATTCAAGACTGCCCTTGGTTGGGGATATTTGTGAAGGGTAAGTTGCAGCAATTGTGGAACTGAATCTAGCATCAGGGGGACGACTAGATGAGGATCAAGTTGTTCCAAAGGTGTCACAAAGTGGACAAATGCAAAGATCAGGGGAAATGGATTGTGGGATACTCAAATTTTATGAACGATCTCAACAAATGGAGAAGGTAATGAATTCCCCAACCAAGGGAGACATGGGTTGCTTCTACCGGGAAAGGAAGGTCACCAAGGGTGATGACAAAAAGCTATGTAAAGGTTGGAAACCAAGGCTTTTTACATTTACCAACTAAATAAAGAATTGGTTGGGAAAAGTGTAAAAATACAGAAACGGGTGCCCCAGTGAAATATGGCTTGGCCTTTGAGGGTGCAAGTTGCGTGGAAAGCAGGTGGAGGGTGGGGGCCCCTCAGGTGGGTTTTTGTTTTAGGTAAAATGAATGGAGGACAATTTGCAGATGGGAAAAATGATGGTGGATGATATGGAGGGCTAATGATACTATAGAGGGGCAGTCAAAATGTGAATTGTGACAAGATTACATAGGAGTCCACTATGGGGAAGTTAGCAAAGTGAGGAGAAGGAACATGCAGCTGATTCTTGGGGATGCAAAGACTATGAGGACTCCCAACCCTAGGTGGTGAAAGAAGCATGAGTTTCAAAGTGTTAAGGGGGGCTATGAATGGGACAACTCATGTGGGGAAGAGTGCTATCGGGTGAGAGTATTGAAATGCAATGGAGGTGTGAGTACCGCAGAGCTGGATGGGGCGACCTTAGAGGCAAATATCGGAGGGTGTGATTGGGAGATGCAACTGATATCCAGAGGGAATGATTACATGCTAGTAGCGATTTTATATCGGAAAGGGTCGTGCTGATTTTTGGTGACCCAGTAGCTGCACACATGAAAACCAAATACCCGACGTGAAAAATATCTGAAGATAAAGAACATATAACTGTTATTTTATAATTTTGAACATAAGCATGCATACCTAGGCATGATGTGAGAAAAACGCTCCCCGGGGGCTGAGGATGGATGGTGGCCCAGGGACTTTGACTGTGTAGGTGGTGGGATCCTAGTCCCGTGGCTGATGACGAATCGGAAAACGGAAGCTCGGAGCTCTCGAAATGGAGTATGGAAATTTGGCAAAAGGGACTATATGTAGCTGTAGGGACCACATTGCCACCTCATTTGTACTTGCTGCCAAAGTGATTAGACGAGATATTTGAGGAGAGATTTGGATATTCTAGGAGATTGAGCCAGATGATTCAAGATCAACGAGTTTCAGGTTAGTGGTCATATCCTCTGGCACAGTAGCTAGGGGTTGTTTTTGGGTAGGGTTTGTACATATGGCCGTACAAGGGGGATTTGTGAGAGTGCCCCCACCAATGCGCGGACGATCGAGTGTTTCATGCACATAAGTGTGCGGCTGTAATTTGGAGAGTCATGCACAGGGGCACTCAAATGGGGAAAATAGGCACGCATGGGATGCGCGCTTGTGAAAATCACAACAGCGCATCCATATGCTATTGTGTTCTTGACAGTTGCGCATTTGTGCTCTACTATGGAGTTAACAGGCATACTGTGATGCGCGTCTGTGTGTGTGATAGGGGCGCATGAGTGCACCCCGGTATAGCCAATAGTTGCGCATGAGAGTGCAACTATGAGGTGAACAGTCATACATGAGTTCATGACTGTGAGGTGAACAGGTGCGCATATGGGTGTGCATGTGGGGGAAAAATCCGCGCCTGTGAGGTAAAGCTAAGGGGTGTATAAACCAATCTTTTTTGGAGATTTTGATGTTTTTATGAGTTTTGATGGATGATCAAATCTTGTATGTGTGGATGTAGGCTACCAGTTGACGATGCCGATCCACTAGAGGGAGAGGGACTGGGCCCACCTGAGAGAGGGGGTGAGAGATGAGGAGTCAACTATTCGTGGTGCTTTGGCAGCCTGTGGGTTGTTGAAGTTTTTTGAGTGCTCACTGGTGAGGGAAAAGGAGTACCCTCTGCAGTTCTTGATTTCCATGTGGAGTCCAGATTTGCATTGTTTCATCATGAGAGGTGAGCACCTGGCATTCTCTGTTGTAGAGGATATATACTTTTTGACTGGGCTCCCATTTCGAGGGACCCTGCTACTTGTCGAGCTGGTGGTACCTGGGGATGGGCAGTTGGTTGTCCTAGCCCAGACCTATTGTTTCAAAGAGGATTTTATGTTTGGTTATGTGGTGAGGATTGGGGCGATAGATGCCCTGATGCATCGGTGTGTTGCATCGATGATTGTGAGGGTGTATGGATCTCTCGCAACTCAGCGGATTAGTGAGGCTCAGCTGAGGATTATGTAGAGGGCACTGGGGGTGAGCATTTTTCTTGGGTCTTGATGATGCACTCCATGATGGTGAGGAAACTGGAAAGGTATCAAGCTATAGACTCGAGGGATTTTGCCTTTGGGTCTATCTTGGTAGTATGGTTCTTGGAGAGGGTGCCCATGTTGCACCCGAGAGTTTAATTAGATGCCCCAGGTATGAGAGAGTCATGACTAAGGTGGTGGGCAACGATTCTAGTTCACCATGGTGGCGGGGAGGGTGGCCATTATTTCACGGTCAAGGCTGCACAAGTGTGGTGTCATATGTCACATATCATACTGCGATATCCTTATTTTGGGGTGGAATTTCAGGATGATTCGGATATGGTGATACCCCCTGGAGAGGTGTTTGACCACAAAAACATGATCTTAGATGTTTTGATCTTTAGATAGTATAGCATGCTTTTTATGCATAGATGGATGTCGATTCTATCATTTGTTCATTGTGTGTGCATATGTGGGACCTCACGGGCACAAGGTTGAGTTGGTGAGAGCGTCATCTTGTTAGGGGCTTGTGCAACCACCGTAGGGAGAGTCGCGGGCAGGGGAGAAATGAGGATGGGAGGATGTTGTGGTGAGACGCGTTGACGATGAGAGACCATCCAGGAGACGTTGTTATGATGACCTGGGTGCAGGGCCTTCTCATGGTCCTCCAGTGGGTGCCGGGGGAGAGTCCGAGGATATTCACTGCCGCCTGGAGGTGGTACTACAGGAAGTGCCTGAGGGCATGTGGTCACGTATTCAGAACAAGGGAGTCCTAGACTAGTGTGTGGGTATTTCGGTGGAGTGGAATACCATGGTCCACAGAGCAGTGGTAGCGGGAGTGACAATGACTGGGTGACTACCCCCAGGACCTGAGGGACCCCTAACTGGTGGGGCACCTCCGCCCGAGAGAGGACCAGGTGGTGGAGCATTATAGGCACCTTGAGTGCCCCTGTATAGTTATTTTTGAATGTATAGAGGCCTGCGATCCTATTTTGTATATGGTGTTGCGACACCAATTTTGTACTTATAGGAGTGAGATGGTCACTTACCTATGGGTGTTGTACTTGATGTATTGTTTTTTGTAAACATTCTTGGCACATTGATTGGTATATATTTATGGATATACATTTTTGGATCTCTATGATGTTCATATGTGATGATGTTTTTTGTTTAGATGGTTAATTTATATGCTTTGACAGACGGTTGATGAGTTATGTATGTGTAATGGTAGCTTGATGGGATAAATGCCAATCTAACACTAGGTTAGCCATATTATATGCTATTTGATTAAATTGCCTTGGAATATGTGTGAATGTGATTGAATCAAAATGTCGAGATAAAATTCTAACTTGCAGGTATTTGTGGAAGATGCATGGATCACGTACACGGTACACATTGTTGAGTTGGAGGATGACGAGTTGGGAATCTAGTAAAATGCTAAGGTGACGAATATGGTGATGACCAGCCTTGGCAAGGAGGACAATGAAGGTTGTGTACTATGCTCGGTTGTTGGTAGCTGAGCCCAGGCATATGCCGCTGGAGTGGAGCAGTTCATGCGAGTGTGTATAGAGGGACCAAGTAGTCAAAGCGAGATTCTATGTCCAACGGCTAGCTCCATCGGCGTAACCGATGTGGAAGGCCGATGGAGGAGGCCTCTGTCAATAACACAAATGATAGATTAGATGTAATATATAGAGGAAAAAACAAGACTAAAAACTATACAAAAAGAAAAATCCTAGTGAAGCATGGCTATGCTCAGGCGTAAAATTTCTTTAAGTACAACCCATTGACAGGTTCCTTAAGGGGGTGGCCTTCGGGAGAAGCTAGGAACTATGCACCTTTAGTGAGGCAATGTTTAATGATGTAAGTTCCATGCCATAATGACTCGAATTTTCCATGGCCGAAGGTATCGTGGGCGATATCGTAAGCAAGGATGAGGTCACCTTCATTGAATGATCGAAGGTTGACATGGCAATCAAAGGTGGCCTTCGACTGTTTTTTGGCTGCGTCATTGTTCTGTAATGAAGACCGATTGTCTTCATCTAGTGACTCTAAGTTCAACAAATGTTGCTCCATTGTAGAAATGTCGAGTAATAGATCGATAGCGATGCATAATGTGGGGATTTTTCATTCGATGGGGAGAGTGGCCTCGACCCCATGGACTAGATGAAATGGTTTGAAACTAGTTGTAGTTTTAACTGTCGTGCGATAAGCCCACAGTGCAGAAAACAACATAAGGTGCCAATTGGAATTATGTTTGTTCATTGTGTGCTACAACATGGTTTTGAGGACCTTGTTGACTGCCTCTACCTGTCCGTTGGACTGAGGGTAGTATGGGGTGGCGAACTCGTGGGAGAAGCCTAACCTGGAGGAGAGTTCGATGAAAATCTCATTCTCTAAGTGTTTCCCATGATCGAAGACTAGTTGTAGGGGGACTCCAAATCGGGAGATGATGTGGTTGAAGAAAAAATGTGTTGTAGTGTTAGCAGTGTTGTTGAAGGTGGAAATGGATTCAACCCATTTGGTGAAATAATCAACTACCACGATGATGTATTTGTGTCCAATACTATATGGGGGGTTGCAAGTCATGAAGTCGATGCCCCATTTGCAAAAGGGGCCGGCAGTAATGACTGGGTGGAGAAGAGCAGGTGGTGCTCTCGCTTTGTTGGCATATAGCTGACATTTGTCACATCGCTTCACAGCGTGGATGCAATCGTGAAACAATGTGGGCCAAAAATATCCTACTCGAATGATTTTCTGGGTGGTGGACATCCCTGAGAGGTGGCCACCGCAAGCACCGTTGTGGTAGTCATTCAAGACTCGGTCATCTTCGTTGATAGTCAAACATCGATGAAGTATGGTGTTGACCCCTTGACGATATAATATATCGTCATTAAGGAGGTAGTGAGGGGCCTGATGCTTAATGCATTGGCAATTGAACCTGGAGAGGTGGTTGTCGAACTTCTATGTTTGGAGGTAGATGAGGAGATTGTCGTACCAAGGATCATCTAAGGGAATGTAAAAGAGATCTTCGTCAGGGAAGTCGGTATTGATGGGGGTACTAGTAGTATCGAAAGGAAATGTTGTACTGAGTTCGACAAGTATGAGGGATTTATTGCTTTTAGGTGCTGAAAATTCGAGGTCATACTACTGAAGGATGATGATCCATCGGCAAAATTTTCCATTAATTTTTCAGTGACTGAGCAAGTATTGCATTAGGTTGGAATCAGCTACAACCTTGGTAGTACAAAGCAGGATGTAATTGCACAGTTTTTGGACAGCGAGGACGACTGCAAGGGTGAGTTTCTCTTCATGATTGTATTTCAAGGGTGTCCCTGAAAGGTTTTTAATAACATAATAGATAACATGCTCTCGATCTTCATCCCCTAATTGGACAAGAACTCTTTCTACGGAGACGGTTGAGGCCGATAAGTAGAGGATATAGTCACGATCATAGTCAGGTGGACTAATCAATGGGGCATTGGAGAGGGCTACTTTGAGATCATCAAAAGCATTTTGGGCATGTTCATCCCATTGGAATGGGATATTATGATGTAAGAGGTGAAGGAAACCATGTGCCCGAGTGGTGTAATCGGGGACAAAGTGACGTAAAAAGTTAGCTTTGCCTTGTAGGCTCTACAGTTGGCATAAATTCCGCAGTGGGGGAATTTTCATGATGGCTTGGACCTCGAGGGGGTCGACTGTGATGTCGTGTTGGGAGTATATGAACCTGAGGAGGCATCCAATGGTGATGCAGAATACACATTTGAGGGGATTCAAGCAGATATTGTACTGATGAAACCTATGAAATATAATGAGTAAGTCATCTAGTGTTTCTTGGATCGAGCGGTGAGATCGTCCAAGTAGGAGAGAATGATTTGAGGTGGATCATGAAAAATGTATGACATGGCGCATTGAATAGTGGCTTGATCCAGGTGGATATCGGGGGCCACCCACCTTTTCCAAATGGCTCAAAACAGTTTTCTGGCCATTTTGGCAATTTACTATTTTTAGCAGGTTTTCGCTTCCGGGGCCATTTTGAGGGCCTAAATGAATGTTTTTCGAGATCGAGGTTCTCAATGATAGCCGAAGGCATGATTGAGCCCCCAAAATGAATCTCTTCGACGATACCTTTCCAACGAGCTATCACATGCCTAAAACGGAGATCGTATGCAAAAGTTACGACCCCGGGAAGTTGATGCACCAACTTACCCAAACG
>JASDQU010586679.1:27341-46198 GCA_032191745.1 Picea mariana | reverse complement strand
CCAAATACACGTGAAACAATGAAATAAATGTTAGAGAAGCTTGCAAGAACTAGAACCATGAAAAAAAAAAATGACAATCATATAACTACCAATGGATAAATGTATTGATAGGCTAGCTTCGTAGAGAAAGGCAGGGAATTATGAATCTTCTCTTCCTCCTTGGGATGGATCTTGAGTTATCTAATAGAAATATCTTATATTCATACAATAGAAAGTAACAATGGTGAAGAAATACAATGCCAATCCTCTCAAGAGGTGGGTGGAATGAATCTTGCTATAGTGCTTGAATGATTCAAAGAGAAAAGAGGATTCTCCAAGAATATTTCTTGTAGCATAACAATACCTTGAAGTAATTATTTTCTTAGCACACCCATGGCATATATTTATAGTGTCCATTCATGGAAAGATATAACTGGTTCATGATGTGAACAAGGCACATTTTAGGGCACTTCCTATCCCTTGACCATCCTCCAAGCTAGATTTCGCTCAGATCTGAGTGTCAAATTGTGTTGGAAGTCAGACTAAAAGTGGTTGAGAGGCCGACAAGATTCATAAATGTGTCGTTCATGAGAAGTTCACAAGTTTTCTCATAGACAATTGTGCATCTTGCACATTCTACACAAAATGCACACTTAGGGCTATGTTAGCCCGCAGATTCTGTGCACAGTGCGTGTGCTTCCTTTGGTGAATTTGTGCACATCAATTTATGAACCAAGTATATAGTTTTATGCCTTTTTGATGGATTTTGATTTTGTAGGTGTACTAATTGTTGTTGGAATTGATGTCTTTCTTCAACTATTGTTTGTAATGTTGCAGATGATTTTTCAGTGATAACAGATGCCCCCTGATGTGTGAGGTTAGGATCATACGTATAGCCAAAATACTTCAATGTTTCTTTTGATGAGAGTGCCATTGTGAGGAAGAGTGAAGAGAGGAAATGCAATAGTAATCCACCGAAGGGAGAGGGAAAATTGTGGGAACCAAACCTGTCTCTAGGAAGAAAAATAAAATCTGTGTACAAACGAGGCGGGCATGCCTCATGCTTGTGTCATGAAACCAAAATGTGGGACTGTAAATGCATGTGTATGATGATGTAGATAGCTGCAGCACCCTTGGGGGCGGTTGATAACGACAGATAATGGTTCTGACTGGTGAACTGGCTCTGAATCAAGTAGTGGATGATGGTAAGAAGTGTCGATGACTCGTAGGCATTGATGGCCTATAAAATTCATAGGTCTTCGAATGGTATGGAAAAAATGCAACGGTCGCATAGTAAGATCCACCTTAACATGATAGTTTTTTGAAGTCAAATGTTATGGGGGTCAACAAAATCAGAAAGAAATGATGACCATATCTATTTTGTCCGATAATCCTCATTGAAAGGTAATGAGAGTCAAGATACTGTCACCCTTTTGGAAACTGTGCTAATGTCGACAAGAAAGGAGACACAATGTCAAGAAGCAAAGGGCGTCTTGAAATCCACAGAGTAATAGGTGATATCAGGTACTTATGGGTAACATGGATGAATTCAAGACACTATGGGACTTATGAATTCCCTTGGTTGGGGTGTTTGAAGGATGATTGGCAACAACCATAAAACTAGATCTAGTGTGAGGGGGACAACTAGACATGGGGTTAAACTGTGCTGAAGGCTAAAAAAAGTGGGAAAACTTAGAGATCATGGTTACATGGAGTTGGGATACTTGGGGTTTGTCAACGATGGTGATATGAAAGAGGGTGGATACCCCAACCAAGGGAAACATGGGTTTCTTTTCTAGGTAAAAGAAGGCCATCGGGGAGGATGACTAAAAAAACTATGTATATGCTAGAAACAAGGGATTTATACAATTACCAAATAAATAAAGAATAATTTGGGTTGAGTATACAGATATAGAAATGGGTGCCCTAGTGAAATATGGATTGGAATGTTTAGGGAACAAGTTTGTGAAAGAGAACTGGTGGAGGGTCAGTGCTCCATGGGTGGGTTTCTATATTAGGTAAATGGATGAAGGACAATTTGCAGATGGGGAAACTAATGGTGGATGATATGGAGGGATAATAGAACTATGGGGGTGTAGTCAAACCAAGTGTAGGATGATATGACCCAGGACTCCATTGGGAAGTTTAGAAATATGATAAGAATAAGTATTGGGTTCATTATCGGAAGTGCAAAAACTATCGAGACTCCCAATCCTAGGGGGTGAAAACAACATGAGTGTCAAGTTTCCAAGGGGAACTATGAATGGGAAAACTCATGTGGGTGAGAGTGCTATCGGTTGATAGTACCAAAATGTGGCAGAGGTAAACATACTATAGATTCAGATGTAGGGACCATAAAGGAAAATGTCAGAGGGTGTGACTGGGATATGCAATTGTTTACAAAGGGAGTAATTACATTCCAATGTCGAACATATACCTGAAGGGGTTGTAATCTTTCTTAAAAAGTACCTGCACAAAAACCAAATACTTGACATAAACAATATCTAATGATAAATAACATATAACAACTATTTGATAAAAATGAAAGTAATCATGCGTACCTGAACGTAGCGTGAAAAAAATTCTCCTCTGAGGAGAAATGCAGATGATAACCCGAGGAATATGAATGTGTAGATGGATGGATCAGGATCTCATGGTCGAGAATGGTTTGGAAAACAAAGGCTCTGAGATCCTATACTGGAATGTGGAAGTTGGGAAAAAGGGCCTATATATGGATGCTAGGGCCAAAATGCCGCCTCATCTGCACCATCACTATTGTTGATCTGGCAAGAGAGCTGTGAGGTGATTTGAAGATTGCAGGAGCTTGGGGATACTGATCCAGGAGTTGCGAGAGACAGGTTAGTGACCTTATCATCCTGCATTGTGTGAATTTGTTAGATGTTAGTTAGGGGATGTACGAAGGGCCGCACAAAGTTTTTTAAGGGTAGGTCCCCAATAGTGCATGGGAAATTGGTGAATACCTGTGCATGGGTTCGTGGGTAGGAAGTGATTTCCCACACATTATGTGTGGGGTTTGCCCAAATATTCATGCATTGGTGAATGTGAGACTATTAAGGGGAAACCCACACATAATGTGTGACTGTGGGGATGACAACCACGCATCTAGGCATGTGGGAAGGAAAGACAGGTGCACATAGGATGCGCGCCCATCTCATGATCAATTGTGCACTCATTCGTGGGTGTGAGTGGGACAGATGCACATGGATGCACATATATATGATGAATAGTCACGCACAGATGTGCAAATGTATTGGATAAAGTCGTGCACTATGTGCATGCTCATGGATGTATGAATTTTTGAGATTTATGATGTTTGATGTATGAGGTGGTTGATCAAGTGTTTCTGGGTGAATGAAGGTGATCATCAGAGTTGGGGATGATATCGGTCCACTGGTGAGAATGAGCCTAGGATCGATTGAGAGAGGCTGTGAGGGAGCAGTCAGTAGTGCACAGACACTTGGCGACTTGTGGGTTGCTTATGTTATTCGACTGCCCGTTGATACAGTCGCAAGAGTTCTTACTTCAATTTTTGATTCGTATGTGGAGCACTGACCTGTAGTGCTTTGTGGTATGGGGGGAGCAATTGACGTTCTCTACAGCAGAGGACATATATTTTTTGACAAGACTCCCATTCTAGGGGAGGGCATTGGTCGTTGATCCCCATCTACCACGGGATGATAGGGTAGAGACTATTGTGGCGATACATTGTTCTGGGCTGAACCCTATGTTGGGTTCGGTAGTGTAGATTGAGGCCCTAGATGACCTACTAACAGAGTGCATAGTGTTCATGGTAGTGAGGATTTATGGATTCTTGGGCACTCAATGGATCACAGGTGGGTAGATGAGAGTGGCTGAGGAGGTCTTGGATGGAGACTTGTTCGCGTTGGGTGTGCTGATGCAGACCCGGATGGTGTCCCAATTGAACTAGTGTCGGCGTGCCGATTTTGGTGACCTTGCTTTTGGGTCAATTTTGGTGGCTTGGTTCTTGGAGAGGGTGCCCTTATTGAGCCCTCATATTCAATTGGTTCCAACGTCACGACAAGGGCCTCGATTGATGTGGTGGGTGCATGTTTTGGCCTGGCATGGAGGAGGGGAGGGTGGCCATTACTTTACATCCACAATTGCTTGAGTGTGGTGGAAAGTGTTGTAGGTGATTCTACAGTTTCCTTACGCGGGTATGGATTACAGACAAGATCCAGACATGGTGCTACCTCCTAGGGAAGATTGGGATTATAGAGGTATGTGTGTTATCTATCTTTTTGATTTTGGTAGATAGCGTTGATAAAAAATGTGTATGGATGTTGACACTATATCTAGGTTGTTTTGTAGATGTTGGACCTCGAGGTTGAGAGGATGAGGTTGTCTAGGATTTGGCTCAGCATGAGCCAATAGAGGCGAGGGATGGGTAGAGGCGTCAACAATATGATGCCAGTACAAGACCATTGAGAGAGCCACAGGGGGATGCTGCAATAGTTTTAGAGGATCCGTGTCGATAGTTCGAGTGGGTCCTACAGGGGGTTCCAGAGGGTGTATGGGCCCACATATAGGATGACGAGATCTTGGACCAGTGTGTAGGGGTACCAACAAAGTGGCGGGCACTGATCTGCAGGGAAGTGGTGGTGGGGGTAGCTATGATGGGTTGACTACCTCTTGGAGTTGGAGTGCCCCAAGCTAGTGGGGTATCTCCGAATGACAAGGGACCTAGGGGGGGGAGTTATAGGGGAATCTTGAGTGCCAATATGTTATGTAGGGGTTTGTAGGCTCGATTTTGTATAGGGTATTTGATACCCAGTTTTTTGTTCATAGTGATGATGGGACTTATGAGCCTACGGGAATATGTGTATATATATATATATATATATATATATATATTTTAAAACAAATATGACCTTATTGATATATATATATATATATATAGTGGATATATTGGTGATCATACTTGTCTCTGTGTTTTGTGTTTATGTTTGTGATGTATATTGCTATATTTGACAGATATATCATGCTATGTATATGAATGCTTTTAATGTGATAAATGCCAATCCAATGCTAGGTTAGCCATGTGATCTGCTACTTGATTAAGGTTTGTAGGAATATGTGAAAATGTGATAGAATGAAAGTTTTAAGATAGGAGTCTAACTTGCAGGTATTTGCGGAAGAGGAAAGGATCGTGAACATGATATACGTTGTTGAGCTGTAGGACGATGATTTGGGAATATGATAGAACACTAAGGTGACAAATGTGGCGATGAATGGCCTCGTCAAGGAGACCAATGACGACATCATATTCGTATTGGTTGTTGGTGGCCGGACCTAAGGATATGCCACTGGAATGGAGTAGCACATGTGAGGGGGTATAGAGGGCCCAAGCAGTTGATGTGATATTTTGGGTCCAATGGCTGGCACTGTCAACATAACCAATGTGGTAGGTTGATGGATGATGCATTTGTCAATAACATGGGTGATAGATCAGACATGAGGAGTGGTGGCTGATGTAAAAGAAGACTAAAAACTCTATAATTGTGCAGAAGGATAAACCTAAGGTAGGAGGGGGGAGACTTCTGGAGAGGCCAATATGTAGGCGCCTTTAGTGAGACAATGTTGGATGATGAAGGGGCCACACCATAATGACTCAAATTTCCCATGGCCGAGAGTGTCGTGGGTGATATCATAGGCTAACAAAAGATCACCTTCATTGAATGAGTGAAGTTTGACATGAAAATCGAAGGTGGATTTGGATCGTTTTTTAGCTACCTTGTTGTGCTGTAATAAAGATCAATGGTCTTCATCAAGGGACTCTAAGGTCAACAGGCACTGCTCCATTGGAGTAGTTTCAGGTGAGATTTCTATGGAAGTGCGTAATGTGGGGATTTCAAACACGATAGGGAGTGTGGACTCGATCCCATGGACAAGGTGGAACAATGTAAAACTAGTGGCATTTTTGACTGCCGTGCGATAGGCCCATAAATTTGAAAACACCATATGATGCTAGTAGGTATTATGTTTGTTAACAATTCATTGTAGCATGGTTTTGAGGAATTTATTGATAGCCTCGACCTACCCATTGGACTGAGGTTAGTATGGGGAGGAAAACTCATGGGTGAATCCTAAATTTGAGGATATTTCTACAAAGATCTCATTCTCAAAGTGTTTACCATGATCGAAAACTAACTGTTGTGGGAATATGAACCACGTACTAACATGGTTGAAGAAAACATGTGTTGTTGTATCAACAATGTTGTTAAATGTGGGCATGGCTTCCACCCATTCAGTAAAATAATCCACTACCACAACAATGTAATTGTGTCCATTACTGGATTGAGGATTGCAATTCATGAAATTGATCCCCATTTACAAAAGGGGCTGACCGTGATGAATGGGGGTAGAAGAGTTGTTGGAGCTCTTGCTTTGTTTGCATAAAGATGGAATTTATCACATCACTTGACGACGTGGATGCAGTCATGAAACAAAGTGGGACAAAAGTATCCTTATTGAATGATTTTTTGGGTGGTAGATATACCCGAGAGGTGACCACCGCATGTGCCACTGTGGCAATCATTCAAGACTCTCTCAACTTCATTGATGGTAAGACATCGTCGAAGGATAGTGTCGACCCTGCATCGATAAAGAATGTCTCCAATGAGGAGGTATCGGGGAGACTGATGGCGAATGTGTTGACGGTCATATATAGAGAGGCGAGAACCGAACTTTTGTGTATGAACATAGACAAGAAGGTCACCATACCAAGGGTCATATGAGGAGATGAAGAAGAGGCGTTCATTGGGGAAATATTCATTGATGGGGGAAGCTTTGCAGTCTGAGGGAAAATACGTAATGAATTTGGCTAGGACACGAGCTTACTTTCTTTTGGGAGTGGATAAATCTAGATCATATTCTTGAAGGATAACGATCCATTGGGAAAATTTGTGATTGATCTGCCGTCAGTTGAGAAAGTACTGCATGGGGTTGGAATCTTCTAGGACCTTGGTAGTTCGAAGCAGAATATAGTGCTGCAGTTTTTGGACTGAGAGGACAACTGCTAATGAAAGATTTTGATCATGATTATATTTTAAGGGTGGCCCTAAAATGTTCTTACTAATGTAGTAAATTACATGTTCATGCCCATCATCCCCTAATTGAATGAGGACTCCTACAACTGAAATAGTCGAGGATGATAAGTAGAGGATGTAATCACAATCATAATTCAGGGGACTAATCAAAGGGGCATTGGATAGGGGGGATTTTAAATCATAAAAATATGTTTGAGCATGTTCTTCCCATCAAAATGGGATACATGGTGTATTAAGTGGAGAAAAACATGTGCACGAGTGGTGTAGTCTGGGACAAAGTGACCTGAAAAGTTGGCTTTTCCCTGTAGGCTCTACAGTTGGTGTAAAGTCCTGGGTGGTATAATTTTTGTGATAGCTTGGACCTTGAGGGGTTCCACAGTGATGTCATGTTGGGAGACAATGAACCCAAGGAGGTTCCCGACAGTGACAAAGAAGACACACTTGAGGGGGTTCAAGAGGATATTATATTGGCGACATCGTTGAAAAATGATGCGTAAGTCATCTAAATTCTGGGTTCACGTTTTGGATCGAGTAGTGAGGTTGTCTAAATAAGCGAGAATGATGTGAGTAAGATCATGAAAAATGTAGGTCATGGCCCGTTGGAATGTAACACCGACAATTTTGAGCCCAAAGGGCATGAAGATATAAGAAAAGGTGTCCCAAAGGGGTTGTAAAAGTGGTTGTGTACTGATCTGCCGAGTGTATTTGAATTTGATTGTAGCCAGAGAACCAATCCATGAAGGAAAGTGCCTCGTGGCTGGCACAATCATTGATTATTTGGTCGATGAAAGGGGTTGGGAATTTTTCTTTGGGACAAGAGTGGTTGAGGTCGCAAAAGTCTGTGAAGACATGAATAGTGCCTTGTTTTTTGTTAACAAGGACAGGGTTGGAGACCCAAGAAGTGTACACAATGGGTTAAATGAACCCGAAAGCACGTAATTTGTCAATTTTATCTTTGATAGCCGCAACTTTGGATGGGTGGAGGGGGTGTTTATTTTGACGAACATGGGTGATATCCGACCATGTGTCGATACGATGTTATACTATAGAAGGATCGAGGCTAGGAATCTCCGTATATGACTAGGAAAAAATATCCCGATATTCCTAAAAGAGAGCTTTGTAAGCAATGATTTCTTTAGGGGAGCATGCAACGCCAATGGTGTTCTCTTCTACAATGCATGGTTTAATGGAAATGTCAATTTTGACTGTAGGGGAGATGTTGGCCATGTTTCCTTCTTCAAAAGCATCAGGGAAAGGAATGGGGTTTTGAACCAATCAATATTCCCCAGAGGAATAAAATCCTTGGTTTCGATCATGCACAAGGAGGCTTGATCAGGAGGGTGAAAGAACTCTTGTGAGAGAAAAAGTGATCGATGACGGAGTGAATTCCATGGAAAATCAAGGGTATTCAGTTCCTCCAAGATATCTTCATAGCAGTGGAACATGCGAGAATGCAGAGGATCCTGGGAGATGGTAGGGGGAACCGTCAATGGAAAAGTGTCATTGACCTCAGGGGATGAGGACATAGAAGGGATATTGTGTATGGGGTGCAATGGCTCATTGGAAATAAACCAAATGTCAAGACACTGTGGATGATAAATTTTGGTGGGGGGAAAGATCTCATATGGGAGACTTGTCGGAGAATTGGGAGGACTTGGGGGAATATCCTTAGACATTCAAAATGTGAACCATGGAGGAATGGGGAGTGACTCAGGTTTAGGGGAGGTGATGATGAAAGTATCTGGGGAGTGGATGAGGGGATTATGTTGTATCACAAGTGGTGGGGTGATCAAATGAGGTTGAATAGGGGTTGAGTGAGGACCTCGGTATTCAACAATCAAAGGACATTGGTACGTGAAATGAGCAAGTGAGTCACAAAGATCACAATGACATCTCATTCGCTCGAGGACTAACAATGAAATATAATGAATGTCAGTAATGTGAGCATTAGTAGGGAGTGTTGGAGAGGGCTTGGGTTGAGATGTGTGGCGTACTGCGACTAATGTTTGGTGGAATTGAGGTAGAGATGGGAAATGATGAGTGTAATGGTCATATTCTTAACATATGGCATAAGAGAAATTGGTTCGTAAGAATTTATTGTGTGTGGTTGAGGACTTCATAGTAGCGATGGATATACTTGGGGGAGTTTCCAACAATGGGGTTTCTTTAGAGAGCTGGATAAGATTGCGTAATTCAGGAAGAGTAGGACATCTATTGTTGGGGTGTCCTTATCTTTCACATAGTGCGCAAGGAGGTTGAGCTTGGGGAGGGAGTGGAGCTATGGGCTTGTTATTCCTCCGTCTTCCCCTAGTAATGTTAATTTTTCCACCAGTTGGGGGTGGGGGTGTTGTGGTAGGGACCTGTACTGGGATTTGCATCGGTAATACCTCTGTCTAAGGAGGGAGAGATGGTGTAGGGACCATAGAGGGTGGATGGAGATACCATATAGGGATGGCGATAACCATGTTAGGAAGGGTGAGGGTAGAAACAACCTGGAATACTTGGATTCCAGGTGGGGGGTAGAAAAAGGGGATTTGGGTAATGGCTTAGGGGACTATCTTCCAAACTGGGATTTTCCCTTCGAAGGGGGGAAAATCCAGGACAAGTGGTGCGGTCGTGTTTTTAGGGAATTCCTAAGGTAGTAGTTTTCCAACTGGTGGAACTTCAATGTGGGGAGGGGCCTCAGTGAGAGGAGTATTGTCTCTAATATCTGTTCCATTAGAGGAAACTACACACACTTGTGCTGAAATAAATGGGTTTAGGAGAGGTGGTTATCCATGATAAGTTCCTAACAAGGATGGGTATTTGAATATTCTAGGGCCAATATCGATGATTGGAAAGGCATCCAAGCTAGCATGAACAAGAGGGAGGATGCTATCAATGTTGGAAGAATGATTAGGCTCATAATGTGTAAGTTGGTCGATGGTGACGATTTTCCCATTATGGGGGAACATCATCATATGAAACATAGAAGAGGCTACCATGTTCATACCATACATGTAGCTACGTTCGAACAAGATATTATAATCAAGTGGGGTGTCGATAAATTCAATGTCAATGAGGATGGTTTTTCCCCCAAGTTCTACGGGGACATTTTGGAAGATCCCTTCAAGGGACGATGGGTGACCGTCACAATCTCTCAAGGTGATGGCGGATGGTACTATCTCAAGTGAGCCAAGTTTTTTCCATACTAATTTGGACATGAAGCATGTGGATGCACCTTCATTGATGATGCACCGATGAACTATGATGTTCCATATTTTAACTGGTATTTGAAAGGCTACCAGAGAGGGGAGGCATGATTCTTCTCTATCTAAATCAAAGGTGATTAGTCGAGTATCTACTGGGTTGACTACCCCCAAGGAGGAAATAAAGGATTTGCGCTATGATGGAAAGGTTTGGAGAACCTCCAACATAGACATGGCTGTAGGAGACTTTTCTAAGTCGTCGACTAGACTGTAATTATGGGCTGCCCTAGCACAAGGGTTATGTACATTCCGTCATAAAGGCATGCAGGGTATATGGGGATTTGGTTCAGTGTTAGGGCATGGGATCATCAATGGTTGTCCTAATGTAGCTAGATTTGTTTATCATTTGGTTGGGGTAGAGTTAGGAGGCATTCCATATGGATGACTATGTGTTTGTAGAATAATCTCTTCTTTGCTGGTATGGAGGATATTGCGATCGATTAGATTTCCAGTTTGATTGGGACATGGGTTTTGATATTGCCCCATTTGTGGTAGGGTAGAGTTTATCTCTTGGTGGGTATTCATCAAACCTTGGTGTGGAATGGGTTTTTGCAAATCAACCAGAGGTGGTGGTTGAAAATAATGTTGTGGGGCCTGCTGAGGGGTAGGTGGTGCCAGAGTGCATTGTGTGTTCATGGATTCTTTCATCCATTTGTAATCAAAAATTTGGGGGCAGTGGTGAGTATAATGTCCATACTCACCACATAGAGTGCAAGGGAAGTTAGTTCTTATATCATTATTCTTCCCTTGTCGTGGTTGATTGTTATTATTTCCCCCTTGGGGGTTTTGGTTGCCCCCAGCGGGGCGATTTTGTGGGGGGTTATTTCCTCCTAGTCCCGGGTTGTTATTGTTTTGATTTTTTCCTTTCTTCTTATCATTATTTGGTTGATGATCCAGATTTTCCATATTAAATTGTTCAAAATCATGAACCTGTTGAATGGGAGAGGGTTGAACAAAGTTAACGCCGACATATGGTTGTCTTGGTGGAGGAGAAATCGACTAGGATGGACAAGTAAATGGAAAATATGGATTGTTTTGTGGGGATGATCCATATGGCGTATAGGAAGTTGAAGCACTTCCACTACTGTTGGGGTTATATGCGAGGATTGGGGGTGGACCCATATTTTATTGAGAGACTGGATGCATCAGGGGTATCGGTGGGGGTCCTCCCAACGACAGAGGGGGAACCACAAGATATGACTGTTGGTGAGTGGGAGGGTAATAATACGTCTCTCCATATGGTTGAGGATACTGATTTTCACCATAAATAGGTGATGGGTGGTTGTAAAGGTTGAGGTGTGTCATAGAACCAATCAACCCATCCACAACGTGAGAAACCCCAGGTTTTCCCTATCCAAATGGTAGGAGTCTGGGTGCATCAGGAAATACTGTGTACAAGTAACCTGACTGGGCATATATGAGGTTGAATTGCTGAGATTTGTTGATGGATTCCTCTTTTTATTGGGGAAAAGTGGATGCTACATCATTGGCAATCACATGGATGAGCGATTTAAGAAACCAATCGAGATGTTTTTCTTTGGTGGTTTCTGCTTTACACAAACTACGTCGCTGACACCATTCATGGATATGGTCGATGATATGGATAGCAATGGTTTATTTGAAATCAGATAGAAGTTATAAGCCAATGTCATGATGAACTAGTAATTGGAAAAAATATAAAAGGGCCTTGGCCAATGATTCAAAGGTCACATGGGACCCTGATTTTTCATCCACATACCATTTGGCTGATGAACTAGTGAGGTTTCTTTGAAATAACCTTAAGTGGATGGAATCATCCATGATTTTGTTTGAAGAGCACCATAAGTGGAAGGTCATAACATGGCTGGTGGGGTCTTCCCCTGGTTTTCCTTCAAATTTTGGAATGTCTTAAGGCAATTTGGTAGGCATATTGGGCCAAGTGGCATCATGTAAAATGGGGTCATTCATGAGTTTGGTCAAATCAGGAATGTTGAGGGATGCCAAGCATGACATAGGGGGATTTGGCGGAGGATCAGTTCCAGCCATTGTGTGTGTAGGTAGTGGACCTATCCCTTGAGAGGGATTTGGTAGGTTTGTACTTCTTCCTTGAGAAGAAGTTTGACCCTTGCCTCCTTGTTAAGGAGAAACAATAGATGCATTTCCTTGGGTATTTGACCCAAGCAAAGTGGAACCAATTAAAGCCGATCCAAAAATAATAGCACTCACTGGGGTGTGAGATGGTTGAGTTGGTGAGTTGGCGAGACTAGGGACTCCTCCTAGAATAGGAGGGATATTCTGCAAGCATATAGAATGGCGGGGATTATGTGGTTCCCCTATGGTTCCAACTAGAAAAGTAAATGTGTGAAAATGGTGACAAGAGAGAAATAAATGAACAAGATAATTTTATATTTTTGACCTTCACAAAATAGTATAACTCACAATTGCATGTAATCAAATGAACATCATACATAAATCAATTTTAAAATAAAAAAGCATGTGGATAGATGGATTTTGTTCGTGTGGGGAAAAGAATAAAATAAATGCATGTGTCCTAAAAGACCTGTCATCCTTCCTCTCAATTTAGCATTGGGCCTTCCAATAGCAATCGACAATGGGGTTTGAATCAACTAGATGAGGAACTAGTGAAGGTATAAGTAGTCAGATATAATGAGGGGTAGAGGGTGCATATCCCGAAAGAGCTGGCGATATTTCCAAATAGCCACACAAAATATGACCAAGGTGTAATTGCAACCCACAACCACCACCTGGGTAGATATCCTATGATTGGACACTAAGTACCTCAGTCAAAGTGATAAATTTAGATTTTTGGCCTAAAAAACGAGTCACAGGATGGATACCCTCACAAGAGTTGGGTGAATCAAGAAGGGATGCAAAGACAACTAAACCTTGGCCTTCAACCCTTCATGGGTATATCTCTACCTTATGGTATATGAGCACTTAACTTGGAGGATTTGAAAGATCCCTATTCTCAACTTCTATTGTTTCAAAATGTGAGAACCTGATAATGAGGGGTTATTTGGATGCTTACCCCCGAGATCCTACCTAGACTAAAGAATTTCTTTTAGCCTCTTGTGGAGGAAAATTTAGTGTGTTCTTAGAAAAGTTTTAGATGGATTGGGCTGAGAGATTGAGGTCATGAACCAATCTCGTTTGAATTAAATTGGTGTGGATAATTTCTAAAGAAGTATTCAGATATTTCGAAGTTCCTTTTGAAGTACTTTGTGGGTACTTAAGAAAAAAAATCTTACTTCGACCTCCACTATTCTAATAGAAATGATGTGTGTGATGAGTGGCTTTGTGTGCAAGAAAGTGTAAAGTGTGCAAAATATTTTAATAATTTAAGTGTAATATTGTAGCATGTGGACTTCTTGTGGTCCTTGCAAATATTCTTACCTAGCTTACTACGTTATTTGGTACAAACTTGTGGAATATTTAAATCTCTAAAGAACTATCAATGTGGACATATGGGTCCTTACTTAATCCTTTAAACTCCCTATATTGTTGTCTATACTAGAAACGATTTTGAAACTATCCTAGGATTGTAGACATGTGGGCATGTGTGGGCCCGTTACTTGATCTTTTAAACTTTCCTAGAGTGTTGTCTAAACTAATAAATCTTTTTGAAACTATTATGAGATTGTAAACATGTGGGAATGTATGGGCCCTTACAAATATTTTAAGATAATTTTCAAAACTAAGAGGTACCCAAAGCGGGTTTTGTCCTCACCTAATGATTTTAAGGGAGATGAAATTTCCTTTTAATAACCTTTTCTGATTCCCAAGATCACGCTTGGGTGCGGGGGAAGAGAATACTTGGGGGGTCAAAAATTTATTTCTAGTCCCAAATTATTTTATTGTGTTTGAAAAAGAAATAACCTTAACTCAAAGTTTTAAATGCCAAATGGGCCATCCATGTGGAAACAAAGAAAAGAGAAGAATTGTGATTCTTTTTACCCCTATGTTCTTATGTTATCTAACCTTTCTTGTAACAAAGGAATCTAAGTGAAGTGTGATTTCTTTACAAAGTGCAGGAAATTAAAATATGAAGGCAAGGGGCCCTCAAACCAATTAGAAAACCCTTACAATTTGCAAAAAAATGAACTTGTGCACGGGCTCCAATTCTATCAGTCGCACCAAGTGCGCATAATGTGTAGTTTTATGAAGGATCTTATGCACACTGAGCATAGAGTGCACGTCTATGTTCTTTGAAAGACACACACTTCCTGTCACGAGTCGGGAAAGAAATTTCAAAATGAAATTCTCTTTCCTTAGCTCCAAATTCTAGATTTGGAAGATTCGACTAGGCCGGTTTTGGTACCTGCGTAGACAAACAATTAGAAAGAAGTGATTTAAAGACTTAAATAGGGAGGAATTTGATTCACAACCCCAATATGGTCACCAATATGTTGTGTTGGTTTTGTCACATGGGTGAGAAAAAACACATCACTTACTTGCCTAGTTAAGTCAGCTAAACAAGACAAAGATTTTCGAGTTGATTAGATAACCAAATACACATGACACAATGAAATAAAAACAAAAGGAAAACGATATTAGAAAATCTTGCAAGAACTAGAACCATGAAAAAAAAAATGAAAATCATATAGCTACCAATGGATCAATGTATTGATAGGCTAGCACTGTAGAGAAAGGCATAGACTTATGAATCCCTCTTCCTCCTTGGGAGGGATCTTTAGTTCCCTAATAGAGGTCTCTTTTATTCATACAATGACAAGTAACAATGGTGAAGAAATACAATGCCAATCCTATGAAGAGGTGAGTGGAATGGCCCTTGCTATAGTGCTTGAATGATTCAAAGAGAAAAGAGAATTCTCCAAGAAGAATTATTCCAGCATAACAATACCTTAAGTTCTTATTTTCTTAGCACACCCATGGCATATATTTATAGTGTCCATTCATGGAACGATATAATTGGTTCATGATGTGAACAAGGGGACTTTTAGGGCACTTCCTAGCCCTTGACCAGCCTCCAAGATAGATTTCGCTTAGATTTGAGTGTCAAATCATGTTGGAATTTGGACTGGAAGTCGTTGAGAGGTCGACAAGATTTATAAATGCGCCGTTCATGAGGAGTGTGTGGGTTTTCTCATAGACAATCGTGCATCTTGCGCACAATGCACAATTAGGATTATGTTATCCCATGAATTCCGTGCATAGTGCACGCGATTCCTTTGGTGAATTTGTGCACATCAATTTATGAACCAATTATATAGTTTTATGCCTTTTTGATGGATTTTGATGCTGTAGGTGTACTAATTGTTGCTGGAATTTATGTTTTTCTTCAACTGTTGTTTGTAATGATGTAGATGATTTTCGATGATAACAATATATAGAGACTATGGGCATTTGGACACATCTAAGTGAGGATAAGGAGAAACAATAAATCAATTAGAAGATACAAGTTGTTCAACAAAAGACATAGAAATTCAACAATGTGATGGGAACACTACCACCAGTTGAGGTGCTAAATGTGATGAATGAGAATCAAAAGTTGTATTCAAAAATCAATCAGATAAGGGTGGAGAAACAAGCTTACACAAAGAATATAGAAGTCCTATAGGAGGAAGCATACAAAGTGATAACAACCTTAGCAGAAACTCAAGGAATCCTCAAACATCCAGTTGATGAAGGTGTCGATAAGGTGTAGGCTTATGTCACTGCAGAAATAGTTGACCAAATTTTGCAGAAGGAACTTGAGGTCAAGGAAAAGGCCACGATAGTGAAAGAGACCTTCGAAAAATTCATGGCACATTGGAACAAGGCCTGAGTGGCTCAAGACGAGCCATAGGTGAGTATTGGGGGCCTGTTGGATAGGAATTTTGGTTAAGTTTGGGGATCTACACCAGAAGCAGTCAAGAGAATAAAAGGTAGTTAGAGGAGGGACCAGAGTGCACGACAGGAGTGGAATTTAAGGAGTCAACACATGCGACAAAATGATTCACGATGGAGTAGCACGCAAAAGGCAGAAAATGATTATAGACCATTAGTATTTTGGGGACATTTTGTCCACTTTGTAATGAGCTTAGCCCTAATTTTTGTATAAATATGTAATGGGTTTTTAGGTAGCAAGGGAATAAGAGAAAATTTTTAGTGTATGTTTGACATATGAGAAGTTTGTAATGCTTGTTGGGTAATTTGGGTAGATCGAAAGAAGAAATACGATTTATGACTGAGGAGTGAAACTCACACTACAACATAATGTTTAGGTAGGTTTGGGTAATGTTACTGTTGCATATTTTGTAGCGCAGTGCATAGTTGTAAGAGAAATATCAATGATTAATAAAATAATCCAGCCATTGTAGACGTAGCCCAAGTTGGGCGAACCATGCTAAACCTATTTGTTGTAACGTGTTGTCTTTTCATTTTATGATATTTAATGTTATGGGGTAATGTTGGTATACACTAAATGTATGGCTCATTAATGATGTTATAATGTCACCCACTAAAGTATGTAGTAACTGAATGAATGTTAAATGGGAGAATGTCCTGCATATAATAAGTTGAATGTTAAATTGTTAAGTAATGGGAACTACACACATGAAGTACATGGTAGTAAGAACATGAATAATTCCTCACTTTCCCTCATCACTGCAGAACCTTGGTTTCTGCAGCCCCTCTTGATGTCTCGGGTGAGACTTCTCTTTCTCTATAGGTGATGCCGAAAGAGACGATGTCTAAGGGTTTTATTGGTATATAGATGATTAACCCCAGGTCTGCTCACTATGCACCAATAATGACTAATGTTTGATGCTAGTTTAAAATTATCCATAGAGGATTATTTTCAAAGAAGAATGATGGACATGAAGAAAAAAGGTTATTATGAAAGAATTTCGATCAAGAAACAAGATATACCTAGTAATAGAGGTAAAAAATATCAGTTTGTATTGTGTCTATTATTTTTTAGAATGTTTTATGCTTTTTTTTTCTTCTCTACCACGTGTTGATATTAATATAAATTGTTTTTTACAAATGTACAATATTATAGAAACATCCACATGTAGATGCTAGCTATCATCATTAGATAGATGACAATGGATTGAGGCCATATGTATATAGAGAACAACATGGGCATGACACAAAGATTGATCTTCAAATGGTGAAATTTCTATTGGCTTTTGTAGACCTAGATCATGACATACCACTTGTATAATTGAGAACTTTAGAGGAAAATGTCCTAGAAACATTGTTTCTCTAAGGAAACCTCATGGAAAACCCTATAAATGAGGTAAAATATTGGCCCTGATTATAGAGCCTAATTTGAGGGGATAAAAAGAGTCATACCTGTGACCTCCCCAAATTTAGGGGAGAGATAAGAGATCTCAAGTCTGGCTCATGACCACTTGAGGTAACCCTCGGGGCTACAATGTCCTAAATACATGCTCCAAATTTTTGTGATATTAGTGAGTCATATCTAGGAGAGTGTAAATATATTGTGGGTGAGTGCAAGATAATGATTCTCTCTCATGACGCATTAGTGGAAATGCAAACATGGAAAAACAACAATCTGTTAACTTGGAAGGATTATTCAAGGTACTTTTACAATGAATTTGAATACAGTGTAAGAAGATGAAACATAGGAAATTGAATTATATTTTCAAATATATAACTTTTATTCATAGAAATTGTGAATAACTATGTGAAATTTGATTTTTTCTAAAAGTGGTATGTTATTTTTCCAACAAAATATAAGGTAAATACTTTTGTTCGTGCAGGTGTTGAGCACCTTAACGATGGAATTTCATTCCAAAAAATTGTATAATTGTAGAGAAACCATTGTTATAATGAGGTGTATTATTTGGAAATTTATAATATTAATTATATATATTTTTTAAATTATGAAAGTCAATATATTCTTGAAATTAAAACACCTTTTGATCGTGTAGGATGAGAGGGTATTAACATCATCAAAATATTTTTTATTTTTTATATCGTAGATATCATTCTCCTCTAGTGTGGAATATTACTCATTTTAGCAATGGTTAAGCCGACAAGAGCAAAAATAAGAGAGGTATGTATTCTAGGATTTTGATATATGCAAAGAAAAAAATAGTAAATAATATTAATTAAAAAAAAAACTATATATTTGGAATCTGCATAGTCGACTCTATCTATTTATGTAGTTTCGTCAACAACTGAATTGTGTATCCTATAGAAAAATAACATCAAAAACAAATATATAGAGAGGAATTCACAAAAATGGAGTTTTTTATCAATTTGTAGACCGAACCACTAGGTTTTTCATCCTAAACCTAAATCCAAGGAAACTAATTCAACATACATGTATTTTAAAGTTGTCAATCCCACCCCAAAAAAATTGAATTCAAAAGAATGGGCAGATGTTCTTAAGAGCATGTACGTGCTCTAAGAATGTTCACACATTACTTATAGAACACACATTCTCTAGGAACACACACATGTTACTAAGAGAGCGCACACGCTCTTATATCCTATTTCTTATTTTCTATTCTCCCCTTTCTCTCTCTCCTACATCTACTTCTCTCTCCCTCACACTGTGAATCCCCCT
>JASDQU010586679.1:4299-25339 GCA_032191745.1 Picea mariana | reverse complement strand
GAATGGGTTTCAAACTTCATAGCATGGAATACAAGGATTGATGTCATCCTTGCCAAGAATAAATTTCTAGATATCGTAAAAGGAAAGATCATGGAACCACTGTTTGAAGCAAAAAAATATGAAGAACCTTCAAAAAAGGAAAAACATGATGAAGCTTATTTCTTCTACTACTCAGATCTTACTGGATCTATTGAAGATGGAATATGGTTGATCGATAGTGGATCTTCAAGACATATGACAAGTGACCATAAAAATCTCTCAAGCATGACGAAAAATGAAACATCTCATAAAGTGGAGCTTGGAGACAAGAACTCTTATGCAGTCAAGGGAATTTGACAAGCTACTATCAAGATGGAATCATGTAACTCTATTCATCTCAGTAATTTTTTGTATGTTCCAGGTTTGAAAAAAAATCTAGTATCTATTTCTTATTTAGAAGAGAAAGGAGATAGATTATCTTTTGTAGATAGAAAATTTCTTGTATTGTCTAAAGATTCAAAAATAGAAGACACTAGAGTCATTTAAATTCATGAAGGAAGATTGTATAAAATCCTAGGTCAGAATACTCAAGCTCTTATACGTGATGAAATCAACCCTAGTGAGTTATGGCATAGAAGGTATGCTCACCTTCATTATCAAGCATTTATATCTCTAAAATAGATGGTTGTAGGTATACCAGAATTACAATCCATGCATGAAGGTGTTTGTAGAGGATGTGCACTTAGGAAGAATATTAAGAAACCATTCCCAAGAAGTGAGAATAAATCCAAAGATATATTAGACCTAATACATTCAAATGTATATTGTTCTATGCCAATGAAGTTTCTAGGAGGATGTATTTACTATGTGACATTCATAGATGACTTCTCAAGAAATATCTGGTTGTATCTATTAAAGACTAAGGATGAAGTATTTAGAAAATTCCAAGAATTCAAGGCTAAAGTAGAGAACCTAACATATAAGAAGATCAAGATAATAAGATCTGATAATGGAGGAGAATACACCTCCAAGGAGCTCGTTTCCTTTTGTAAATAAGCTGGAGGGAGATCATTGTCCCTCACAATCCTCAACAAAATGGTGTGGCTAAAAGAAAGAAAAAAACTATTGAAGAATCAGTCAAGGCGATGATGAATAAACATAATTTATCCATGTTCCTGTGGGGAGAAGCAGTTATGACAGTTGTTTATGTTCAGAACAAAATTCCACATCATATACTGAAGAACATGACTCCAAAAGAAGCCTTCTCTAGAAAGAATCCAAGTGTTGAACACTTGAAAATATTTGGATTCCCTTTCTATATTCATGTCCCCAAGGATAAGAGAAATAAGTTAGAACCTTCAGGAAAGAAAGGTATATTTGTTGGATATAGTGAATCGCCAAAATAATATAGAATCTATGTTCCAATTCAACAAAAGGTTGAAATCAACAGAGATGTAAATTTTGATGAAAGGATTGCATTTAAGAAATATATAGAAGACTCCATAGAATCCAACGAAGAAGAGGAACATTACGACACCAAAGAAGATAGCACATGTTCTCCAGAACACCCCAATGACGAACCAAAACCACCACATGAACTTGTGGAACCATTTTTTTCACCTAAGACTAGAAAGAGACCAGCATAGCTTGAATCCACCTTGCAGGAAGCAGAAAAGCATAAATCTCCCAGTGGAACCTTCAGAAAAAGAAAGAAACCCAAAATGTTCTCTAGTTATGTGACACTCATGTCAAGTCTTGTTAATGCAAAACCTTCCACCTTTGAGGAAGTCGTCAAGCAGAAAGAATGGAAGGAGGCCATGATGGAAGAATATCAATCTATTGTTAAGCCCTAAATAGTGGCATGTTACCCCTTAATGAGGCATATTACATTAGTAATTTATTTTATTTATGTCGCCTTGGGTCCATTAGTTGTAATTGTACCTCCTAGTCTCCTATATATACCAAGGAGACATTTTCATTTGGAATCATATTGTATTTGTAAATTTATGTGGTATATACAGAGGTTTCCCCCTCAAAGAGACTTATTATATGAAATTCAGTATTTTTCAAGGCGTTGAGTACTTATTCTGAGGTTTTTCTCTGCTATCTTGATATTTGGTTCTTAACATTTGGTATCAGAGCTCAAGGTCTTAGGGTTTCACTGCTACATCTGAGACACCTTGATATTTTAGATATAATTTTTTTTCTACTCCTTTTCAGAAGGAACCCCTTGGAGGATATTTATTAGATGGATCAAGGTACATTGGGTTCAAATTTGAGCTCTTGAGGTGTTATAATTTCAGAGATACAACCTGTGTAAGACAAGGTTCTGGAATCATATTGAATTTAGTCATCATTGAATTTTCGTTATGAATTTTTTTCTGTAATGTTTCAGAATCTGAAATCTAGAGAATATTCACAGAAATTACTAAGCTATCTGTGATAAAAATTTCATCTTCCGGGTCATCTTACATTTGTATATACACCATGTGGAATATAGGATATATGACTAGTCCTATTGACTAGTCTCAAGAATGTGTTCCAGGTAAAACAATCATAAATTCTTTCTTGAGTATCCAAATTGAGTGAGACCAGTTGTATTGGATAGTGGACAATGTGTAGTATTTTTGGTAAAATTTTTAGAATTGTATATCAATTATTTTATGTGGGGCACTCTATACAAGTGAGATCTCCCGGAAAGGCCAAAAATCAGCAAGTTGTGGGGAAGTTACCGTAAATTCCACTTGGCACATCCAATTTTGATCAGACCTACGGAATTGTAGAGAAGAAATATCATAGAACTAAAAAAAATAATATTTCATATCCAGAAGGGCCAAAATTTTGGAGATACAACAAAAGAAAGATAGTCTAGTAGAGAAACCTCAAAATCAAGGTTTAAAGTGATACTTGGCAAACATGCCACCGAAAAAGGGAACTTCTACACCAAATAAGCCTCCAGAAAGTCCTAATTGGACTCTTGATGAAGGTGAAGAAATTCATAGGGACATAAATGATTTACAAAAGAAGACGATAACAAAAGATGAATTATAAGGGATGATGGATTCAACAGAAGCTAAGTTGGAGGCAATAATGGATACTAAGATGGATGGTTTAAAAAGGGAGATCAAGGAAGGATTGAAAATTTTCCTAATATAGAGGACACCTGAAACTGAAAATTTATCCCATGAAATTAATGATGAGGACACAAGGAAGATGAAAAAAAAATGGAGAAACTCTAACCTTGGGTTGAAGACCAACCACTTTTCGAAGATTGATATGAGGAATTTTGATGGCAAGGACCTGTTGAAGGGTCCTAAATCCATTTAACTCAACAACAGGAACCAAACCCGCTATTGAGGCCCAATTACACTCTGCAACATTTAATAGTGGAATGGTTCTCCAGATCTTGCGATCTGGCCAAAATAATCGATGGGCTTTACGTTTTCTCGTGAATGTTTTTCTCCTTCGGTTCGAAAGTTCTCCTTTTTGTATTTTTTCTTAGGTAGGACTGATATAAGGTAAATCAGGTGTAAACCAACCAAGTGACAAAGTGGGAAAAAAATTAACTAATGGAGAAGAGGCTGAGCTTGGGATGACCCTTTACTCTAACATGCAGACAATGATCGTCTACCATGGGCCTAGTATTAATACGTTAACCATGTGAGTATTCCAATTACTGACTAAGATACGATTTATCAGAAGAAAACATGCATGTGATAAACGATGGAAAGTAAAATAATTCACTTAACTCTAACCATCAATCACATAATAACACAAAGATTTATCTTCATCATTAAAGAAAGAAATGTAAAACATTGCATCAGATAACTTATCAATATATTTAGTATCTATTACTCGTTAAAACATCCATTCATGAGACAAAATAAGAAATAATTCTTCTCCACATCCAATCATACACGCATTTGATGAAAACACAAACTTATCTCTGGTCCCAAAAAGGACTTCTCAATTAAAGGAAGCTCTGAAATAGTTCTTAACAAAACCAAAACTGAGGGTCTTTGTAGAAACCATCGACCCTTTCTAATAGGCTAATCCTCCTATTTATAACATACTATTAACTAAAAACAACTACTAAAGTGAAACTAAGTAAAACGAAACTCGCCACATGGCATTCTCTTCTATCAGTTTTTCTAAGAGTCATCTCAAGATATCAATTAAGTGGGTGAATTTTATCGTACTCCGACCACTTGATGAACAAATCCCCGTAGGTGTTGGTGTATGGGAATCTATGTTGTTCCATTGGGGTTGAGTGAATCTCTCTTATCTCTACCACTTGTGCTCGATAATTGACTATACTGGCACTTAACTGCTGCAACATAGCCCGAGCTTTGATCGGGTGCTCCATAAATTGTCTCACCTGTCCTGACGCTGTGTCGGTCACCTTTGCTATTTATACAGCCCATGATGAGTCTTTATCAACGTGTGAATTGAATATGTTGCGCAAGTCAACAAAGTCATTGGGTGTGCCAAACTCGGGGAGTCCGATGTCTTTCATCACCCGATTGATCTTGATCCAACTTTTCTCTCACTTGGCCCATTTCTCTTGGATTTACCTTAGCACCGAAATGTCGTGCTCTTTGGCGTCTCAACCCTTTTGCACCATGCTGATATAGTGTATTCTTTCCATGGCTTGTTGCGCTTTCTCGTACCACCTCTCCATATATTTTCACGTGGAAATCTCCATGAGGGTGTCTTCTTGCAGATCGACTATCCTTGCAGTGAATAGGTGTCATTCATATGTAAAATTGTTGTAGGCCTCCTTGAATTCGCTCCTTAGGTACATCGCGACCTGTGTGGTGTCCTGGTAATATTTCCCCAAGTGGTGCAAATGTTCCAATTCCTTTAAAGCATCAATCAACTCCTCTTCATCCCTGTTATCTCTGTCCAGGGTGGCATCTATGATTTCCATACCTGTGCCGATAAGCTCAGACGTCTTAGTATTCTCTGTGTTGATAAGGTTTTCCTCCATAGTGATGAGGATGGAGTGATCTAAAGTGATTCTCCTCTTCTTGGTGGTGCTCTAGATGATAGATTTCCTTTTCCAATCATAAGAGATGGCATGTATGTTGGCTAATTCATCCACGAGTTCAGAGATTTGTTGATCTCCCCAGGTGAGTGTATTCCCCAGACTCCTGATGGTATATAATTGTTCAAGACTGGGTTCTTGAACTTCCTCCCTATGTTCTGAAGGTCCGACTTCTATTTTTTTCTCATCGGGGAGTTGAGGATCGATTGAAATTGAGGCATCAGGGGTAGGCTCGGTACTTACTTTATCTTCAGTAGTTGGGACGTCGATTTCTTGTTGTGGTGCTTCTTCCTTTTGTTCGCCTGACCCTGGCTCACCCTCTAGACTATCTGCTTTAGTTTCTGGTGCATTAGACAACTCAGTGTCTAAGACACTCTCGAATTCTTGTTAGTTATGTGGAACCCCCTAAATTTGAGCATCGGGAAATGGAGAAGATGTCTTCTCCAGTTCCTTTTCCTCTTCTATATGTACAGGGGTCACAAGGGATACCTCCGGGCTCTAATCATCATAATATATTTTTATCAGTTATCTTAAGGGATTTGGTGCACCTATTCTCCCTGATGTTTTGACTATCTCTAGCTGAGCCAAAACACCTATCGGCAATACAGCTAGTGGCGTTGTGAATTCAGGGTCGTCTAACCCAATAATTCATCAATGTCTATGAATTCAATGCCGCTTGGGCCCTCCCTGATTTCATCTGGGTTGTCGGTAGGGAGCCTTGTCATACCTATGAGGTTCGAGTCATCTTTCAGTTGATCAATTATCCATTGAGCCTATTCTATCATGAGTAACCCCCTCTCATGCACATCCTGAGCTATGGGGAAACCTCTACCCTACACCAGGGATACCAAGGGGGCTTCTGCTACTATCATTTCTTCTCTGGCCTTGAGGATCCCTTGAGACGATTGTTCTAGGATCATCACCTATTCATCTAGGCTAATAGATTTGAACCTGTTAATTTTGGGATCGACCATCCTTTACACAACTTCATCCCATTCCAGGGAAGTTTTTTTGAAGACTTCATCTTCAAACTTGTCATGGGCGTATGACCAGTAGGACAACACTTGCAAGGCTTTTTCAAGACTAGACCCTGTGGGTCATGTTTTTGGAATCGGTCAGTCTGGAATATAAACTCCAATTGGCTCAGTCCTTCTTGCTTGTCCTGAGCGGTGTCCTTCACCATGTAGAAGCATACATGGAATCCATATGGTATGAACGCCCTTTTATTATCTTTGACCAAAGTGGTGTTGTAGCCTTGCAGGATGGTCTGGTAGCATATCTCCCCCACTACAAGCTGGTCGGGGACATGCACATGCAAAATATGTGGTACTCCGGTGGTCACAAAATACCTGATGTAGGTATCATGCTCATCCAAATACTAGTGGCCAACCTTTGATATCATATTTTTGGTCGCAGCCGACAGTCTCGAGCATTCTTTCTTGAAAAGAATAAAATAAATGCGTGCGATGAATTCATCGCAGATGAGGGAGTAGGATTTTTTGTACCTGTTCTCCCATAAAATGCTAAAATATATGTGGATCGATAGTTCTGTGACGTTCCATCGCAGGTTAATGACGGCGAAGATGTGTTTGGCACACATAACATAGAGTAAATATGAATCCACGTAGAAGGTTGGAGTCTCTCCTTCTTTTGGTGTCTGGGCTTGTTGTATGCAGATGCTCAACTGCTTTGAAATGATGGCTCCCTAGTTGAAGCCTCTCTCAGAAATGGCCACTATGTAAGCTAGAGGCATCCATGCCTTTGAAAATATGGAACAATCTTTCTCCCCCTACAACCGACAGATGAGAGCCATCAGGTAGATGTAGGGCTCCCTTAAGTTGGCTGTCTGGTACCAGTCGGAGGTCTGGTTGCTGTATTTTTTGTCTTCTCTCCACCATGAGGCCATCACCCAGCTGGTGTCATGGCCTTCATAGAATTTTACGACGAAATCGATGTTTATTCGCTCCTCCGGGTCTCTAAGCTTGTAATACTTCTGGACCTCCACCGGAAGGAAAACTCTGACACACTCGCCATTGTTGTCATTAATAAAAAAAAATTGTGTATCCATGTGGTCAATGAGCCACTTCAGGAGTTCTATGTAGGGGAACACTGGATTTGTACTTGCTACCATGTGCAGGTACGATCTTCAAATATTAGGAAAAAATTCATCATTGAGCACTCTCACATCTGGATCACTGTGCAGGATGTATTCCAAGAATTCTTCCTGGCTGATCTTCCTGAAGAGTTCCCCACAATGTGGGAGTAACACCTTGGTCACGGGGCTTGCCTCGATGTCTCCAAAGGCCAAAGGTTGAGTGAAAAATTTCTTTATATATGTTTTAATGACTGGTTCCAGTCTTGGAGCAAATTATAATTGTTTTGTGGCCCTCGGAGAAGAGCCTTTTCCTACCTCTGGTTTTTTTAGCTTGGGCGCCCTCGACAATTTCCTGGTGGTTGGATTTCTTGGAGGAATTATTCCTGTAATTGAAATAAAATATTTNATAAGATATATATATATATATATATATATAAAGTGTAAGCATGAAAAAAAAATCCATAGACTGGTACATACCTGTAAATCTTGCTAAACCTGGTTATTTGTTACTCACGATATCTCTCCATCTTTTGAATCACTCGTTTCTCTTCTCCAGATGATCTTAAACTCCTTTGCACATAGAATGGTTTGATTTACAATGGCTCAAGATAATTTAAACCGAGGGATAACTTACCTTGTCGTATCAACCATTTAATTTGGTTGATGAGTGTAATTCAAACAAATCTGCCACCGAATATCTATAAATTAAATTCACCATGGGTTGATGGTGGAGGCGCGAAGGGTGATGTGTTCTATCGGTAATTTTAAATGGATTCTTTGATTCGCACACGAAGTAGCAACTAATGCGAGATTTGGAATTAATTAGTCCCTTAAATGCTCTGAATCTAAATGTATCTAGTGATAAAACATCCCATCATGTCGCTTTCTTAATGGGTTGATTGAGGATCGACAATGGGTTATGGATGTTTTTGTTGACATCCTTTTGCGAAAAACCTTCAACATCGATCAATTTCATCGTACGGTGCTGACGTGGAAAAAATGACCAGGAGGTTTTGACTTGGATTTAGGGGACCAAGAATGACTTGGGGTAAAACTGGGTCATACGTTTCTCCAATCTGGCAAAGACATGCTGCGTTGAATATGGATGACTTAATTCATGAGTATCAGTAGGAGTCGAGACTTTCTTCAGTTTGTGCGTTCTAAACTAAAACGGGGATCGCCGATGTTGAAAAGGTATCGGGGGTCGGCGATCAAGGATAAACCTATCACATGTTTTTATTTGGATTAGCTTATTTGAAAACTCTCGATGCCAAAACACTTTAGGAATTGGTGATCAGGAAAAACTCTTTAGCATGGTCAAAATGTTCGTCGTGATTCGGTTTTCTCTGATTTCGACAAGCGTGTTGGCTATCGGCTATCGACGATATCGTTTCTTTCTTACTTAATGTTTACTCCGTTCACCTTTTACTGATGCCGAAGGGGATCAAATATCGACGATGTCTGTAGGTGATACTTGTCTTGAAACAAAATCTTCCTTTCACCTATGCCAGTGAAGATTGACGCTCGACGACTGAGGTTTTCTGAGTGATTCTTTTACACCTCTTAATTCCTTCCGATGCCGAATTTTGGAGCGCATTAGGTGAAGTGTCTTGGCTATTTTATTCCTTATTTAAGTGTTAAGCATCTTTGATTCATGGGGTTTTCATAAGTTATACAAACCTGAATAGCTAATGAGAGTTAAGAGAACAAGAACTATTTTTTTTTTCTCAAAAGGAAATCAAATTCAGACAACGCAAAAATCAAGTGGTACCAAAAAAGTGAAAAAATTGACATAAGATTTTTAGGGTGTGTTGAGTGCTCAACAAATGGCGACTTAATAGGTGAAAGAAGAAACTTTGTTCCTTCCTCAGGCTCGACTGATGAAAAATATGATTAGAAACTTAACTAGTTTTCATTAGAGCTTCTTTTACCCTCGCATTCATAATTTCCCCAGTTAACACATCTGGGCTTATCGATGGGGTTTTTTAACCTTTATTCTGCCTTCCTTTCTTGTAAAATTGACTCACACACCCTTTTGAGAATATTCTAGTAAAGCATTCACTGGCACTAGGCCTTTTAGTTACCCTTATTCATTTTCTACGGTGTTTCTCCCCTACCAGTGAGCATCCATAGCCTAGGCGGAGTCACCCCAATGTCACAGATCTTGCTCCGCTGCCAACGAGCGTCCATAGCCCCGGTGGAGATATCTTCATACCCTCACCTATTGTGTGCTCATTTGATATAGTTGAATTTTTTTTGACAGAATTCCTTGAGCGAGAAGAAGAGGAGGATGTATGTTATTTGCAAAAAATGAGATGTTTAAGGTGAAAATCACTAGCTCTGTCTCTGAGGTGCATGTAGTCCTTTCCATATTACCATCTTTCCCTTGAGGTTTTAAAAAAACACTAAGAAAACACTTCTTCATTTCTCCAAAGTTGTTCATCTGCACAGGTTAGATAGAGAATCCCTTGAAACAACCACAGGTTAGATAGAGAATCCCTTGAAACAACCACAGGTTCCTCAACGTTTCTTCTGTTTGTATGTGAGTGACGATTTAGGAAGACAGTTCACTATGTTGCATCTTTACGTTCAAGACATCTTAAAATTACCCCATCATAATTAAATCGAAAGAGTACCGAATTTATGAGGCAATATTGTGCAGATTTTAACTTGAGTGCTCTCCTTTCCCTAGGGTTTAGGTTTTCTGGGCAAGTCCCATGATGCATGAGATAAGTCAATTTCTCATACCAAGACTCTTGTCCTAGGGAAATGTATGAAGCTTCACCACACCATAATGCCATTTCATTCTCCCATCCGGGATATTCATTTACTTGGTCTTGAGCTTCGGATGCTAGTTTACATAACCCTTGCCCTTTAACCAATTTAGCAGGTTTTATATCTAGATCAAATTCTTGGACTACTACCATCCAGTTCCCTCTTATTTACCCCTTCTTCTGTTGAGTAAATATGGATTGGACTGTGGGGCGAGGCATGATTACTTTTGTATGGTTCTTGAGGATTCAAGATCTGAAATGTTTTACTACCTTATAAACCACATAAGCATGTTTTTCTATAGTAGGATAATTTAGTTCGACACCTTGGAGATTAGTGCTCATGAACGATACCGAAGATTCATCTTTGTCATCATCCATATGAGTTAATACTGTGGCTAACGATTGGTCGGAGGCTCCTAAATCGACCAAACAATTATGGATGTTTCTGTTGAAGACTTAGAATGTTAAAAGGAATGTTGGGACAAAATATTTCCCCTTCTTATATTCAGAGAAGGCGCTCACAGTTGGTTTATTTCCTAGATCTGTGGGAGTTAGATTTATTTCTTGATCAGTGCTTGTCATAGAATTTTCTACTAATTTCAAATATTGTAATAGGAAGTCATTTTGCTAAGGGATTCTACATATGTCCATAACTAATATATTAGCCTTCAAATTATTCAAATCTTCAACTATGTTGTAATCCAACTTGGGCGATTCTCGTGTATGGATGTTTATAGGGTTTCTTTGGTAGAAAAAGGTTCTTTTGGGTGATCGAGAGCTGGTCTCCCTACTGAAATTTGGGTCGTAGTAAGGTCATTTGAGACAGGTTGACCCCTACTTCGTGTTTTCAAAACCAAGACTTATGAAGGTGGTTATTGAACCTCAAACAGGTCATCAAAAGGCATATGTAGGTCAAGATCCCATATCAACATGGTTGTTTCTTCCGGTGGAACAATTTCTTTCTGATCGGCAATATTAATACTAGATTCGCTTGATTGCTCGGTCAGGGAGACTTCATCTAGAAACTCGTTTGCCATCAAATTCATGGCGTGCACCCACTGAGGGTAGTTTCTTTCGAAGTGATTCTCTTGATGATAAGCGTAGAAAGAGTCAGATGCTACATTTAACAGATTGATGTTTAGGTTGGCTGGGGGAGGTTCAATTTCCTTGAATGGTGGATTCCTTTTATAGAAATGCATATAGGGCCTCTGGCCTTGGTTTCCCTCCCCTGCAATTCTCTTCATGTCTATGATTTCGTTTGATATCTTTTTGACCATGCGTTGTAGGTCCTCTATGTCCCCACTTCCCTTTTCAGGAGCTTGTTCTATTTGTTTCCCTGGGGGTCTAATAAGAAATAGCCCTCTCTTGGGAGGAGTTTGAACTTATTTCTTAACTAAGTAAACCTGGCCTTCTTTACATCCCTTCATTTGGAACTCTATCATTTTAGCTTCTTCAAAATTCTCAGCTAGGGTTAGTTTGGAAGCCCTCTTCACAAACATGTAAATAGAAGCTGGGAGATCATTAGTGTATACGTCGATTTGTAGCTCCTTGGTAGGTTTAGCCTTGGGCTATAATTTTTTTAAGATGGTGGTAAATATTTGATTAAAGTCTTTGACCCTTTCCTTCGAACTCATGGTGGCGACGAACAACTCAACCATCAAAGCTCCTGTAGTAGTTTCTTCTGCAAATTTATCTAGAAAGTCTTTTTGAAATTTTGTCCAACTTGTTATGGATCCTATGAGTAATTTAAAATATCACGTGGAGGATAAATTATTGAAAGTGTAGGGGAATAACCTGAAAACTACGTCTTCATGTTGGACATTCGTAAGTCTGATAGCTAGTATGAATTTATTGATATGGTCTTCAGGCAATCCAGAGGTTTCATGGTCAAATTTAGGAAGTAATTTCTCTGGGTGTCGGGGAAGGTTATGTACTCGTCAAGGGATGGACAAAGAATATCTAGCCAACCAAGGTTGATTTTTCTGAGGTGGATTTCCCCTTTCTTCATCATGGTCATTGTTATCTTCCATGTCTTCAGATCTTGAGTTAAATCTTTCTTCTCCCAAAAACTTGTCAGGCTCGGAGAAGTTATCGGCCAATGTTTTGAGGATTATATTGAGAGGATGTTCAATTTTGGTGAGGGAGAAATCTATTAGGTATTCTACCATGTGCACAAAAACATGTTCCATGGATTCGACCACTGGTCTTCTTAGTTTTTTTCTTCGAGGAAGTAATGGAGCTAAGGGAAGCTCAGAGATCTGTTAGGCATATGGTCTTATGATTATTATTAATTGATTCAATTCATCGTGGTGAAGAGTGTAAGGTATATCACGAAACATGCGTTCTTCCTCATGTTAGGGTGAGTCACTCATTTCTGGAGTACTCAGTGTGTGTGGGCTGTCTTGGGAATGACTAGAAATGCATGTGGGCTGTTTTGAATCTACAGGCTGTCTAAAATATTATGTGAAATATGTATTCAACCATTCATTCTTCCATCCCTCCTTCTAGCACCAATTATGTTGAGGGGTCCTAAATCCCTTTAACTCAACAATAAGAACCAAACCCGCTACTGAGTCCCAATTAGAATCTGCAGTGTTTAATAGTGGAATGGTTCTCCAGATCTTGCGATCTGGCCAAAATAATCGATGGGCTTTACATTTTCTCATGAAGGTTTTTCTCCTTCAGTTCAAAAGTTCTCCCTTTTGTATTTTTTCTTAGGTAGGACTGATATAAGGTTAAGAAGGTGTAAACAAACCAAGTGACAAAGTGGGAGAAAACTTAACTAATGGAAAAGAGGTTGAGCTTGGGATAAACCTTTACTCTAGCATGCAAATAATGATCATCTACCACAGGCCTAGTATTAATACGTTAACCATGCAGGTATTCCAATTACTAACTAAGATATGATTTATCAGAAGAAAACATGCATGCGATAAACGATGGCAAGTAAAATAATTCACTTAACTCTAATCATCAATCACATAATAACACAACGATTTATCTTCATCACTAAAGAAAGAACTGTAAAATATTGCATCAGATAACTTATCAATAGATTTAGTAGCTCTTACTCATTACAACATCCATTCATGAGACAAAATAAGAAATAATTCTTCTCCACATCCAATCATACACACATTTTATGAAAACACAAACTTGTCTCTCGCCCCCCAAAAAACTTCTCAATTAAAGGCAGCTCCGAAATAGTTCTTAACATAAAAAAAAATGAGGGTCTTTGCAACAACCATCAACCCTCGCTAATAGGTCGATACTCCTATTTATAACACACTATTAACTAAAATTAACTACTAAAGTGAAACTAAGTAAAACAAAACTCACCACATGGCGCTCTCTTCTATCAATTTTTCTAGAGTCATCTCAAGATATCACTTAAGTGGGTGACTTTTCTCTTACTCCGACCACTTGATGAACAAATCCTCGTAGGTGTTGGCGTATGGTAATCTATGCTATTCCATTGGGGCCGAGTGAATCTCTATTATCTCTATCAATTTTTCTCTATACTTGACTATACTGGAACTTAACTGGTGCAACATGGCCCGAGCTTTGATCGGGTTCTCCATAAACTGTCGCACTTGTCCTGACGCCGTGTCCATCACCTTTTCTATTTATTCGACCCATGATGAGTCTTTCTCGGCATGTGACTTGACTATGTTGCGCAAGTCGACAAAGTCATCGAGTGTGCCAAAATCAGGGAGTCCGATGTCTTTCATCACCTGATTGATATTGATCCATCTTTTCTCACACTTGGCCATTTCTCTTAGATTTATCGATGAGGTTCCCACAAAATTTTATCCCAATACTCAATCGATTTTCTTATGCGGTCGATGCTTCTTTCCCTTAGCACCCAAATGTTGTTCTCTTTGACGTCTCGGCCCTTTTGCACCACACTAATATAGTCGATTCTTTCCACATCTTGTTGTGCTTTCTCGTACCACCTCTCCATATCTTTGCACGTGGAAAGTGCCATGAGGGCATATTCTTATAACTTGGCTATCATTGCAGTGAATAGGTGCCATTCATCTGTGAACTTGATGTAGACATCCTTGAATTTGCTATTTAGGTACACCGCGACCTGTGTGGTGTCGTGGTAATATTTTACCAAGTGGCGCAAATTTTCCAATTCATTTAAATCAAAAGCCAACTCCTCATCATCCCTTTTATATCTGTCTAGGGTGACATCTGTGATTTCCATCCCTGCACTGATAAGTTCAGTCATCTTAGCATGCTCTATGTTGGTTAGGTTTTCCTTCGTAGTGATGAGGATGGAGCGATCTAAAGTGATTCTCCTCTTCTTGGTGGTTCTTTGGACGATAGCTTTCCTTTTCCGATCATAAGCAATGGCATGTATGTCGGCTACTTCCTCCACAGGTTCAGGGATTTGCTGATCTCCCTAGGTGAGTGTACTCCCCAGACTCCCGATGGTATATACTTGTTCAAGAATGGGTTCTTTAATTTCCTCCCTATGTTCTAAAGGGCCAACTTCTATTTCCTAATGTGGCCCTTCTTCCTACTGTGGCCCTTCTTCATTTTGTTCACCCGACCCTGGCTCGCCCTTCAGATTGTCCACTTGGGTTTCAGGTGCATTAGGAAGCTCAGTATCTAAGACACTCTCAAATTTTTATTCGTTATGTGGAACCCACTGAATTTGAGCATCGAGAACTGGAGAAGATGTTTTCTCTAGTTCCTTTTCCTCTTCGATATGTACAGGGGTCACAAGGGATAGCTCTGTGCTCTCATCATCATCATCATATATTTTTATTAGTTCACTTAAGGGATTTGGTGCACTTTCTCTCCTTGATGTTCTGACTATCTCTGGATGAGATGAAACACTTGTCGATGATCCAACATGTGGCTTTAAGAATTCAGGGTTGTCTAACTCAGTAATTGCATCAATGTCTACGAATTCAGGGCCTCCTGGGCCCTCCTGGCTTTCATCTGGGTTTTCGGTAGGGACCCTTTTCATACCTATGAGGTCTGGGTCATCTTGCAGCTGATCAATTATCCGCTGTGCTTGTTCTATCATGAGTAACTACCTCTCCCATGCATCCTGAGCCATTGGGAAACCTCTACCGTACACTATGAATACCAAGGGGGCTTCTGATACTTCAGTTGCTATCATTTCTTCTCTAGCCCTGAGGGCCCATTGAGCCGATTGTTATAGGATCATCGCCTGTTCATCCAGGCTCATGGATTTGAACCTGGCCATTTTGGGATCGACCATCCTTGCCACAACTTCATCCCAGTCCTGGGAATTTTTTGTGAATACTTCATCTTCAAACTTGTCGTGGGTGTATGGCCAGCAGGACGAGACTTGCGAGGCATGTTTCAAGACTAGACCCTTTGGGTCATGTTTGTGAAATCAATCGGTCTATAATCTAAACTCCAATCGGCTAAGTCATTATTGCTTGGCCTAAGTGGTGTCCATCACCATGTATAAGCCTACATGGAATCCATAAGGTATGAATGCCCTTTTCTTATCTTTGACCAAAGTGGCGTTGTAGCCTTGCAAGATGGTCTGGTAGCATATCTCCCCCACTACAAGCTGCTCGGGGACATGCACTGGTAAAATATCTGGTGCTCCAGTGGCCTCGAAAACCCTGATGTAGGTATCGTGCTCATCTAGATACCAGTGGCCAACATTTGATATCATCTTTTTGTCCGCAACCGACAATCTCGGACTTTCTTGAAAAGAATAAAATAAATGCGTGCGATGAATTCATTGTAGATGAGGGAGTAGGATTTTTTGTACTTGTTCTTCCATAAAATGCTAAAATATACGTGGATTTTGAGTTCTGTGACATGCCAACTCAGGTTCATGTCGACAAAGATGTGTTTGGCACACATAAAATCTAGTAAATACGAAGCCATGTAGAAGGTTGGAGTCTCTCCTTCTTTTGGTGTTTGGGCCTGTTTTATGTAGATGCTCAACTGATTTGAAATGATGGGTCCCTAGTTGAAGTTGCTCCCAAAAATGGACAGTGTGTAAGATAGAGGCATCCATGCCTCTGAAAATATGGAGCAATCTTTCTCCCCATACAACCGGAAGATGAGAGCCATCAGGTAGATGTATGGCTCCCTTAAGTTGGTCGTCTAGCACCATTCGGAGGTCTGGTTGTTGTATTTTTTGTTTTCTCTCCACCATGAGGCCATCACTCGACTGGTGTCATGGCACTCATAGAATTTTATGATGAAATCAGTGTTCAGTCGCTCGTCCGGGTCCCTAAACTTGTAATACTTATAGACCTCCACCCGAAGGAAAACTCCGACACACTCACCATTATCGTCATTAATCAAACATTTTTGTGTATCCATGTAGTAAATGAGCCACTTCAGAAGTTTTATGTAGGGGAACACTGGATTTCTTCTTGCTACCATGTGCAGGTATGATCTTTGGATATTCAGAAAAAATTCATCACCGAGCGCTCTCACATCTGGGTCACTGTGCGGGATGTATTATGGGAATTCTTACTGGTTTATCTTATTGAATAGTTCCCCCCAATGTGGGAGTACCGCCTTGGTCTCGGTGCTTGGTTCTGTGTCTCCAAAGGCTGGAGGTTGAGTGAAAACCTTATTTGTAGATGTTTTAATGATTGGTTCTGGTATTGGAGAAAATTCTAATTGTTTTGCAGCCCCCGGAGAAGAGCCTTCTCCTACCTCTGGTTCTTTCAGCTTGGGCGCCCTCGACAATCGCCTGGTGGTTGGATTTCTTGGAGGCATTGTTCCTGCAATCGAAATAAAATATTTTAGAGATGACGTACAAAGAAAAACAGGATAATATATATATATATATATATATATATATATATATATATATATATATAAAGTGTAAACATGAAAAAAATCCACATACTAGTACATACCTGTAAATCTTTCTAAACCTAGTTATTTGTTACTCACGGGATCTTTGCATCTTTCAAATTGCTCGTTTCACTTCTCTGGATGCTCTGAAACTCCTTTGCGCGTAGAATGGTTTCGTTTACAATGGATCAAGAGAATTTAAATCAAGGAAGAACTTACCTTGTAGTATCAACCATTTAGTCCAAGTGATGAGTGTAATTCAAAAAAATCTGTCGCCGAATCTCTACAACTTAAATTCATCGTGGGTTGACGGCGAAGGTGTGGAGGGTGATGTGTTCTATGTGTAATTTCAAAAGACTGTTTTGATTTGTAGACGAAGTAGGAACTAATGAGAGATTTGGAATTAATTAGTCCTTTAAATGATTCGAATGTAAACGTATCTAGCGCTAAAACATCCCATTGTGTCTCTTTCTTAATGGGCGGATCGGGGGTCGACAATGGGTTATGGATGTTTTCGTTGATATCCTTCTGTGAAAAACCTCCGACACCGATTGATTTCATCATACGGTGTTGATGTGGAAAAAGTGTCTCGGAGGTTTTAACTTGGATTTAGGGGACCAAGAATGACTCGGGGTAAAACTGAGTCATACATTTCTCCAATCTGGTAAAGACACGTGGCATTGAAGACTAGTCACTTAATTCGTGAGTATCAGTCGGAGTCGGGACTTTCTTCAAGTTGTGAGTTCTAAACTAAAACGGGGATCGTCGATGCCAAAAAGGTATCGGGGGTTGGCGATCGGGGATCAACCTATCGCATTTTTTTCTTTGGATTAGCTTCTTTGAAAAATCTCGATGCTGAAACGCTTCGAGAATCAGTGATAGGGAAAAACTCTTTAGCATGGTTGAAATGTTCGTGGAGATTCAGTTTTCTCTGATTTCGACAAGCGTGTCGGGTATCGACTATCGACGATATCGTTTCTTTCTTCCTTAAAATTTATTCCCTTCGCCTTTTACCGATGCTGAAGCGGATCAAATATCAACAATGTCCATAGGTGATACTTGTCATGAAACAAAATCTTCCTTTCACTGTTGCCAGTGAATATCGGTGCTCGATGACTGATGTTTTCCAAGTGATTCTTTTACACTTCTTAATTCCTTTCGATGACGAATTTTGGAGTGCGTCGGGTGAGGTGTTTTAGTTGTTTGATTCCTTATTTAAGTTTTAAGCTTCTTTGATTCATGGGGTTTTCATAAGTTAGAAAAACCTGAATAGCTAATGAGAGTCAAGATAACAAGCAAGACAAAACATTTTCTCAAAATTAAATCGAATTCAGACAGCGCAAAAATCAAGTGGTACCCAAAACATGAAAAATTTGACATAAGATTTTTAGTGTGTGTTGAGTGCTCAACAAATGGTGACTTACTGGGAGAAAGGAAAAACTTGGTTCCTTCCTCAGGCTCATTTGATGCAAAATCTAATTAGGAACTTAACTAGTTTTCATCAGAGATTCTTTTACTCTTGCATTTGTAACTTCCCCGGTTAACGCATATGGGCTTGCCGGTGGGGTTTTTTAACCTTTATTCCACCTTCTTTTCTTGTAACCTTGAATCACTCCCCCTTTTGAAAAGAGTCTAGTAAATCATTCACTGGCACTAGGCCTTTTAGTTACCCTTATTCATTTGCTATAGTGTTTCTCTGCTTCCAACGAGCGTCCATAGCCTCGACAGAGTCACCTCGATGTCATAGACCTTTCTCCGCTACTAGCGAGCATCCATAGCCCCAACGAAGATATATGCATACCCTCTCCTACCATGCGCTCATTTGATATAGTTGACTTTATTTTGGCAAAATTCCCTGAGTGAGCGGGAGAGGAGAACGTCTGTTATTTTCAAAAAATGAGATGGTTAAGGTGAAACTCACTAGATCTGTCTCTGAGGTGCATGTAGTCCTTTCCATCTTATCTTATTTCCCTGGAGGTTTTACCAGACCACTAAGCAGACACTTCCGCATTTCTCCAAAGTTGTTCATCTGCACAGGTTAGATAGAGAATCCCTTGAAACAACTGCAGGTTCCTCAAGGTTTCTTGTGTTTGTATGTGAGTGACGAGTTAGGAAGAGAGTTCTCTATGTTACATGATTTGAGGTCAACCATTCTCTTGCTAAACACAATATTTCAAAATCTCAGAAGCAGGATCGCAAAAGATTAAAAAAAAAATATCAATGCAAAAAGATAAATCGACGCATAAAAAATAAAAAACATTTTTTTTTAAATGAAAATATTGTTTCAGGGCTTGGCCATTCACTAGGAGAGCATCAGATTCCCCCCTAATATTATGTAGTCGATATGTTTCTAACCCAATCTTCACTTCCACCTGGAAATGTCCGAGCGATAGATTCTGAAACTTAGAATGTTTTCCTTTAGGATCATTTGCTTTGTCCCACTTTAGGACTAGGTCTCCTACTTCAAAATTCTTCTCTTTAGCCTTATGTTTATCAAACCACCTTTTAACTATCTGTTGGTGGGCTATGAAATTTGATTTATATTTCTCCCCTTCTTCTTCTAACATGAGAAGGGTGTGAATTCTTTGTTGTAATATTGATGAATGATGCCCTCTGGACTCCTGAGAAAGTTGAAGAGATGGAAGATATAGTTCGTTCAGGAGAATGACTTCCTGTCCCTATACTAGAAAGTATGGGGAATTCCCTATAGCTTCCTTGGGTGTAACTCTATCTACCCATAAGGCGTTATGGAGTAGGTTATGCCAATTTCTTTGGTTGTCTGCAACTGTTTTCTTTAATATTCTTACTAGGTTCTTATTAGTTGATTCTGCCACTCCGTTTCCCGTGGATAATAGTTTGCAGAGTATCTAATTATGATTCCTTTGTCTAGAGAAAATTTCATTTATAGGGTGGAAGAAAAGTGAGCTGCATTATCATAAACAAGGATAGAAGGGACACCAAACCTTGTGATTAGTTGTTTTTCTATGAATTGGATTACCACCTTCTCGTTCACATGAGTCAATGGGATGGCCTATGCCCATTTCGTGAAATAATCGATGGAAATAAGTATGTACTTATTCTGTTGTGAAGAACTCAGTGTAATTTATCCTATGATATCTAACCCCCATTGCTCAAAAGGACTAGAAACGTTCACCGGTTGGAGTGGGACAACTGCTCTCTTTTCCCTCCCAATGCCTATTTGACAAGTTTTATAGTTTCTAGCATATGTCTGAGCATATTTAAAAAATGTGGGCCAATAATATCCATGTTGGTTACTCGCTTCCCTTCGAGGGTTTTCTAAGTTATTGACCCATGGTTCATGTCATTCAGGGTTCCAACAAAGCCTCTAAAACTATCGGCCCTCGTAGTAAACCAGAAGGCAACACAACACCATAAAGTGATGCGTGGTCTCACCCGAGATAACTTTAAATGGGTGGTTGTAAGACTCAGGTGTTTACAGCCTAGGACAGAGTAGGGGATAGGGGTTTCTCAGATAGGGTCAGATACCGTGATCCATAAGGGAGAGTACTTATTCCTTGGATTTGCCTACGAATATCCCACAGGTTAATTAAAGTTAACTATAAGAAGATTCATAACCAAGTATTAACTCATTAATCAAGTTTAACCATCAATTGCTGAAAGAAAGAAGAATCATGCATACATTTAACAAATTACATGAGAGTTACCTTGGTTCACCCCCTCCTAGGGTACGTCCACAAATGATTTGGCTCTTGGCTCTTGTATTATGATAGTTCTGCATTTTCGGTGCCTCGCGCTTACAATTATCCACAAAACTGGGTAAGATCTATGTGAGGTGAACTAGATCGCAGTAGGCTCCACGACCTTTGGTCTAATCCTCAGATCTACCTCTTCTTGGGTCTCCTTTTCTCAACAACTTACAAATCAGTTTATAATGCTCAACACATTACAAAAAATCGCTAACAACTACCAATGAACAACCCTATATGATAATTTCGTATCTATATTTATACATTTTTGGCTCTTCAGCCTTTTACAAAATATTACAAAAAACCTAACCCTTCTTACGTTAGGACTTTCTCCCATATGCGTGCTACTCCTCCTCCAGCTGTCACATTCCTTTGTGCATGCTTTCTTGCATGCGCGCGTGCTTCTCTTCTGCCAGTTGTTACTTCAGTTTTCTGCACGCTTTCTTTCCCATGATCGTTCTTCTTTCCTCTTTGGCCTGGTGCCAACAGGCCCCCAACACTGACATGTGACTCGTCTTGAGTCGCCTATTTTCTTTGTGCTTCCTCGATCTCCTTGGTGATCATTTGTAACTGTTCCTGCAACTTTTCTGCTTTTGTC
>JASDQU010586677.1:27073-46473 GCA_032191745.1 Picea mariana | reverse complement strand
GTGTTGATGATCACTTGAAGAAAGCTTAAGAATGTTTTAATAGACTTAAAATTGTTTAAGCTCAAAAACAACTGATTCACCCCCCCCCTCAGTTGTATCAGTAATTTCAACATAGAACACTACTTGGTGTTTTGCACATCCCAACATTGGACATAAATTTGATTTCTGTAAGAAAAATGGACGATGCAGGGGTAAGAACAATATTTGAAAAGGAAACTTGCAAGATGGTTCGAGGAGAAATGGTGTTGTTAAAGGGATTTCAGTTTGGAACTCTATATAAGATGCAAGGAAAAACTATTAGTGATGGGTGAAATAGTTCCATTGTTCATGATATTGGAGTTGAAGAAGAAAGAAATCCTACATTCTCTAGAGAAAAGGTTATGCTATGGCATCAAAGACTGGGGCATATCGGAGAGAAGGGTCTTCGACTACAACATGGTAAAGGTATGGTTGAAGGTATGTCTAACTACTCTCTAGATTTTTATTTCTTTGAACATTGTGTATATGGGAAGAAAAATTGGGTAAGATTCCCCCCTAGTGCAATGAGGGCAGAAGGAATTTTACAACTAGTTCACAGTGATGTTTTTGACATGTTCAGGTCCCATCATTGTGAAAATCTATGTACTATGTCTCATTTCTAGAGGAATTCTAGAGGAATACTAGGATATATTTTCTCAGGAAGAAATTTGAAGTTTTTGACAAGATTAAAGAGTTTAAGGCTCTTATTGAGAATCAAACAGAGAAAATAATTAAAGTGTCAAGGACAGATAATGGAGAAGAGTTCTGCGGGAATTAATTTGAAGAATTCTGTAAGAAGTAAGGTATAGCAAGGTAGAAAAATACTCCATATACACCTCAACAAAATGGAGTTGCAGAAAGGATGAACAAGACGCTGATGGAAAAAGCAAGGTGCATGCTTAGTGGTGCTAGGTTAGGGCAATAATTTTGGGTAGAGGTAGTGGGTACTGCATGTTACTTGGTCAACAGATCACCCTCATCAGTGCTGGATGACAGGACTCCATAAGAGGTATGGACTAGTAAGAAACCTTCTCTCACACATCTCAAGGTATTTGGCTGTGAGGCATATGTTCATGTTCCAAAGGAAAACAAGAGTAAGCTAGATAAGAAGGCTGAAACGTGTATCTTTATTGGGTATAAAGATGGTCTCAAAGGTTATAAGCTTTGGAACCCAGAAACTAAGAAGGTAGTGTATATCCAAGATGCAATATTTAGAGAAATGAAGGATGTTGTTAAACATGAAGTTCTACCAAGTAAGGAAGAACCAAAGAAAATGGAGTTTGATTTAAAGGATGATGAATCAAACTCTACAGAAGAGAAAGAATCAGAAGAAGAAGATCCTCATACTCCAATATTAAAGAGATCGTTTCGAGAAAGAAGGTTAGCGGAAAGGTATACTCCATCTGATTTCCATTCAAATTTTGCTTTGTCTATTACTAATGATGATCCTAGAATTGTCAGGGAGGCAGTGGATTCAGAGGATGGCAAGCTCTGAAAAAATGCCATGGATGAAGAAATGGAAGCCTTGGATAAGAATGAGGCTTCGGATCTACTGGAGTTTTCGACTGGAAGAAATCTCATTGGCAACAAATGGGTATTTAAAAGGAAGTTGAATGCAGAAGGAAAAGTGGAGAAATACAAAGCTCGGTTAGTAGCAAAGGGTTATTCCCAAGTTGAGGGAATTGATTTTGGTGAGATTTTTCTCATGTTGCCAAGTTAAATTCTATAATATTTATATTATTTGTTGTTGTTGCATTTGATTTTGAAGTAGAACAAACGGATGTGAAGAAAACAGTCCTACATGGGGATCTGGAAGAAGAAATTTATATGAATTAGCCAGAAGGATTTGTTGTGAAGGGAAAGAAGGAGCTGGTATGCAAGTTGAAAATGTCCCTATATGGTTTAAAATAATCACCAAGGATGTGGTACCAAAAATTTGATACTTATCTGTTGGGACTTGACTTCACAAGAAGCAAAGAGGATCATTGTGTGTATTTTAAATTAATTGGTGATCATTTGATTTATTTGGTCTTGTATGTGAATGACATGTTGCTGACAGGAAACAACAAGGAGATTATTCAAGATGTGAAATCTCAGTTTTCCTCTAAATTTGACACGAAGGATCTCGGTGCTTCAAATTTCGTTTTGGGCATGGAAATTAAAAGAGATCGGAAAAAGAGGAAACTCTGGTTAAATCCAAGAAAATATGTTGAGACAATAGTGCAGAGGTTTAATATGCAAGAATGACACCAGTCAAGGTTCCTATTCTCGTTGGTGTAAAGTTATCTGCAGATCAGTGTCCCAAGACACAGGAAGAGGAGGATGACATGTCATGTGTTCCATATGCAAGTGTGGTTGGAAATTTGATGTATGCAATGGTATATACTAGACCATACATTGCACATGCAGTGGGAGTTTTGAGTAGGTATATATCAAAACTAGGGAAGGAGCATTGGACATCAATAAAAAGGGTTTTCAGGTGTTTGCATGGCACTACTAGCTATGGATTGTGCTATCAAGGAAGACCAGGATTGGATAGAGTGTTGGATATACACGGCTTTGTGGATGCAGAATGGCATGGAGATCTGGATCATAAGAGATCTACAAGTGGATATGTGTTTAACCTGTTTGGAGGAGCAATAAGTTGGATGAGAAAAAGACAGGCTGTAGTGGCACTTTAAACTACAAAAGTTGAATACATAGCAGCCACTCATGCAAGTAAGGAAGCAATATGGTTACAAAGATTGTGTTCAGGTATTGGGTTGGTACAACAAGCTGTAATGATAGATTGTGACAATCATAGTGCAATTTCTCTAGCGAAAAACCTGACTTATCATTCAAAGACAAAACATATTGATATTCAATATCACTTTGTGAGAGACATGGTTGAAGAAAAGAAAGTGTTGTTGATGAAGGTGGACACTTTGAAGAATGTTGTAGATTCATTAACAAAATCTGTGAGCATTGAGAATTTCTCTTGGTGTAGAAGATCCATGGGCATTGATGCCCTTGATTCTTGATTATGTAACCATGTAACCCCCTGTATGCAAAGAAAACAAGTGGGATAATGTTGGGTATGTGTTATATTATTTGCTTGAGTAGTAGTGTTCATATTTTTTTTGCCTCGGGAAGTGTGTCACATTGTTTCCTCATTTTTCGTTCTGCCTTGGTTTTTGTGTCCATTGTTGGGTGGTTTTTTGGCACATGGTTTTTGCCGATGGTTTTCTATTTACGGTTAAGGAATTAGGGTTGTTGACTAATCTAGGTTATTGGGTTAGGATTTTGGATTTCATTGGCTCCTATATGTATAATGTATTGTAAAAAATGTATCACAATGAATGGATATAAAATATGTTGGTTTTCCTGGTTTGGGTTTCCAGGGGAAAAATCTTTGTGTAATGTTTGTATTTGTCATTGTATCTTTTCTATTCTTTTACTGAAAATCTGTTTGCAGTAAATATTGTACAAGGTTGAAATCTACAAATTGGTTCACAACTCATCTTACCATCCTCAATCCGATGGGAAAACTAATATTGTGAATAGATGTCTAGAAGGATATCTTCATTGTTTTGCATCTGATAAACAAACACAATGGGTCAAGTGGTTTCCCTTGGACAAATGGTGGTACAACACATCCTTCCATACTTCATCAAAAATATCCCCATTTCTTGCACTTTATGGATATCATCTTCCATCCATCACATCGTCTTTTATAGGGACTACGGAGGTTTAGGTAGTGGAGGACCACATAGGGCATCAATAAGACGTGCTCAAACTATTGAAGGACAACTTGGTTATGGCACAAAATAGGATGAAACAACAAGCAAATCAACATCACAATGAAATGGAATTTGAAGTGGGTTATTGGGTATTTTGGAGGTTACAACCATATAAACAAATTCCCCTCAAGCAACAAAAGAAGGACAATAAATTAGCACCCAAATATTATGGGCCCTATAAGGTGTTGCAAAGGATTGGAAGTATGGCTTAAAAATTGAAGTTGTCACCATATTCACGTGTACATCCGATCTTCCATGTTTCTTTCTTAAAGAAGGTAATCAATGACAATATCCTAGTCCAAACTATTTTACCATAGATTAATGAAGAAGGAAAAATCATACTAAAATCAGAAACAATCCTTGAAACAAGGATGAAGCGATTGTGAAATCGAGCAATTACTGAGTACCTCGTCAAATGGAAGAACCTACCAGTGGAAGAGGTAACATGGGAAGATGATTTCTTCATGTTGAAACACCCTCATTTAGTCAAGTGTTGATAAAAAAAACTTGTTTGAGGGGGAGGGGCACGTTAATCCCTAGACGAAGCCCCATGCTAAGTATAAAACCCCTTATTAAGCATTAGATATTGAATTATTACATTTCTAGTATTATATTTGTATGTATGATAGAACCCTTCATTATAATTGTACCATTTGTCTCCTATATATATACCAAGGAGACCTAGTCTTAGTATCATCTCATATTTTCTTCTGAATTGGATATATTGTTAAAGGAGGTTTCCCCCTCGAAGTGGATTGTATTCATTAATTTTTTGTCATTTTTAAGGTGTTGGATCATAACACCTTCGTATTTGGATTTAAGTACCATGTTGTCATCCCAAGAAAACATGAATCTTTATTATGTGAATGGATGGAACCTTGCAAATAACCAACAAGCTTATTCAATACTTGAACCCCTTGATTTCTCATGGGCTAACCACCTGACAAAATTGTGTTCCACCATTGTATTAGAAGTTTAGATGGCCATCATAAGAGATTTGATCAATTAGTTCCATGGGCTAGTGACTTAGACAACTTATTGGAGAGAGTCCCATAGTTTCACACAATTGTTCTTGGAGATTCCAATGGAGTCACGAGAACTTTAAATGCTAACTCCTTATCCGCAAGGAGAAAACCAAAACCAAAAACTTTATTCTGGGTAACTTGAAATAACCAAATTGAAAATGAAATAAATGAATAGAAAAATTAAAATGAAAACAATGAATCAAAACTAAAGTCAATCTGCATAAAAGAAAGAAGAAATCCAAGCAAAGCACCAAACAAAAATAGCAAAAATAAGCAACAAAAGAAAACCTACTTTTGTACGGGTTAACTACCTTGAGGGCCTCTAAGTGAAATATCACTTTAGAAATTTTCCATTAACATGAAGGAGGTCTACTTCCCTCTCCAAATTTTTTAATTTGTATGTGCCTAGGCCAAGATTTTCAACCACTTGGAAAGGACCAAACCATAATCGTTTAAATTTAGTATCTTCCCATGGATTGTCCCATTCAAAACTAGATCTCCCACCTAGAATTATTTGTATCTTGCAAATAGTTTATCAAACCATATTTTGACTATATTTCGATGAGAAACAAACTTCTTCTTAGCCTTCTGTCTTTCTTCCTCCAACTTCAATGGGGAATTAGTTTGACTTTTAATGGTTGGGCAGATCTACCCATGTGAGGCTTAGGATAGTTGGAGGGATGGAAAGTATGTTTGGGTGAAGAATGGCTTCTTCTTTGTGAACTAGGAAATAAGGGGAAGTTCCAAGAGAAGCCTTTAGGTTCACTCTACTAGCCCATAGGGAATTCGATATAGCATTGTACCAATTTCTCAGATGGTCAACTACAATTTTTGTACTTTTTCTAACTAACTGATCTGGATCTGTCTATTCAAATTATGAAAGCTTCTTGAATGATGGTTCTTTGGTCTGTCATAGCTATCGCATAGACTCTCCTTGTCTGATATTCATGTTACCTGGGAGTCTCTCAGAGGGATGGCTCAGAACAATTCCTGCTCTAATGTGTATTCATCATCATCTTCATTGGTAGATTTATCATCTCTCTGAGCTATGATTTCTTTCTTTCTGTCTATGGATTCATATTTCACTACAATGCCCGAAATTACAATCTCTTGAACATGTTCCTTATTTACCTATCATTCTTTTCTTTCATTTGTTTTCCAAACTTTTCTCTATCTGACATCTTTCTTTTTCTCTGTAGAATTTTCTTTATCTCGTTTTATTTCCAATCTTGCGATCTCTGGGACCTGGTCTTTGTTCACATGTTCTTTGTGTTTTCTTATCCATACTTTCTTACATATGATATCAATGTTCTATTTCATGGAAGTATCGATCATGCTTTTACAATTGCTAGCTATGTGTCCATAGTTATGACATTTGTAACATTCAATGTTACGTGGGGTCACATAGGCATTTCTTGCTTGAAAATTTCTTTTATAATCCCTGCAATCTGCAACCTTATGTCCAAAATTAGTGCAATAAAAACAATGACCATAAAATAAATTTGCATACCTGGGAGTGAATAATCTTCTTTGTTGCGTAGTCCTTCTAAAGTTTTTCCTTGACTGATCATGATCATGATTGAAGCTTCTTTGTGGCTTGAACATGGATGGTCTTCGTGAAGATGTATCTTCAATAGTTTTCTTAGATTCTGGTTGACCATGATTCCTTCCTTTGAGTCCTTCTGCATAACTCTTTCTATTTTCTTCATTCTTCTTTTCTATAAACCTAACGTGTTTCTATTCATTCTCTATAACTGATGTGGATGTTTCTGTCTCTTCAATGTTCTTGTTGAGCTTGACGACTTTACTTCTCAATGTGACAACTTCTTCTTCAAACTTCTCAATCTCTTCTTCTTTCTTCATTATTTGAGACTTCATGACTTCTTCTGTTCTTTTCATTTCTTCAAGCTGAAGTTTTAATGTGATTATTTCTTCTTCAAGTCCTTTCTCTTCTTGACCAAACACTGCCTCAAGCTAGTTTAGATCGTTAGTTCTTTCCTTAAGATGATCTATCAATATCTTCTCTCTCATTTATGCTTCTTCCTTTTTTGCTTCTATGTTGGCTTCCAAATAATGCTTTTGATATTCAAGATTTTCTTCTATCTTTTTGGCTTCTTCTAGCTGAGTTTTTAAGTTCTCGATGACATGTTGAGCTTCTTAAAAAATGTGAACACTTTCCTTTTGTTTCATCAATTCTTTCTTAAATGACTCGTTTTCTTCTCTTAGTTCATCTAAATCACTAATCAATTTTGCTTCATAATTGTCTTCCTTTTCAATTAGTTTTTTTGTCTCATTTCCTTCATGGCATTCTATTTCAAGATGTCCGCGTTTTTCACAATTTACAACATACCTCTGGTGATTATGTACTCTTCATCTTCTGAATCTATTTGACATGGTGAACATAATTCTTCTTGATTTGTATCTGCATCTTCTTTAGCATTTTCTGAATCTGCGATGGGTGAAGAATGTATGTCGTGTAACTTATCCCAAATTTCTTTGGTTGATGAACATTTACCAACATTTTCACTTAACGGAATAGTTAATCCTTCCCAGATGAAATCCATTGCTATTTTGTTATTCTTCTTCAATTCCTTCTTGGCTGCAGTCTTTTCCATTTTTGAACTATCATATCCTGTAACAATTGAAAGCCAAATATAATGTCCTTATGCTTGTAAAAATACGTTCATCCTTCTGCTCCACATCTCATATTTTAAACCATTATGACCATTAAACATTGGTACTCCATTCTCAGAATAATCCATGATCTCCTTCCAATGGTTGAATTGTTTCCTGAAGGAACCTGCTATGAAACCAATTGTTGAATTATTGAGAGGGAGGGCGAATCAGTAATAGAGAAAATTAATCATTTTTCACCATAAAATGCAAGTGTTATATCAATGTAGCATTATCATCCAATAGTTACCGAGTAAATAAACAATGAACAAATGAGCAAGCACATACATACACAATACACTAGTGTTTTACGTGGAAACCCAAAGTGGGATAAAACCACATAATGTTTTTTCTTATATGTCTTTAAGAATTGCATTCATTGGAAGCACCAACTTCCTTTGTTTTCCAGCTGCAACTGGAAGGAGACTCCAACCCCCTAGTTTCTCAGGATACAACTTGAGGGAAGCTCCAACTCCCCAATTCTCTGGCTACAACCCCCTATGTTATCCAGCTACAACCAAAAGGTGGCTACAACCACCTATCCTTGCCCCGTCCAACCACTCTGAAATATAAGTAGAATGATGGAACCACTGTCACACTATCTCTATGAGATATACTGCTCTAAACCTGTACCAATCAACTTGTAACAACCTGTACTAATAACATGTGCCAACATGTACCATACATCAACATATACCTCAAGCTCTACCATAAACAAATGCATCAATCGTGCACCAAACTTGTACAATTAACCTGTCACAATAACCTGTCCAAACAACCTGTAACCAATCTGTACCATAAACAAGTGCATCAACCATGCACCAACTTGTACCTCAACCAAAATCCCTCATCAATTTCATCATCCAAATCTGATTTGATCACATATACCTCAAACACTATTTCACAAGTCTATACCTCAAACCATGTGCTAGAACATCATTGTTATACAACCTCTATCTGTACCAATAACTTCAGCAACATACCTCAACCAAAAGTCCTTAAACATGAACCAATACTAAACTTCATTAGATCTGCCTCAGATCAACTCTACAACAAGCCATAAACTCCCAAGAGGGCATCCAACATTTTTACAAGGCAAACCCTCAACTTGATTCATAAATTCAACACTACACATATGAAAACCATACCCTTTTTTCTTCTTGTAGCATTTTGTTGCCGCAGTTTTGCTGTTGCGAATCCACTGCCGCAATTTTTCTGTCCCACTTGTTCTGTTGCGGTTTTTCTACCGCACTTTTCCTGCTGCAATTTTTCTGTCACACTTTTCCTGCTGCACTTTTTCTGCCGCAATTTTCCTCCTGCACTTTTTCTGCCGCACTTTTTCTTCCACAGTTTTCTTGCCACACTTTTTCTGCCGCACTTTTCTCTATCAATAATACATGTTCAAATAACCTTTCACAAAAATAGATATTCTATGATATTCAAGTGTGTTTTGAATGCGAGACCATTTTCTTTTATTTATAATTTATGTAGCTTCCTCAAGGGGTTACCTTCTTTCCTTATTTTAGGGTTAACCCATTTATAACCACTTGTCCACTTAACTTAACCACTTTCCATAATTAGTAAATTCTCCATTAACTTTATTATTGAAATAATTTCTTTTACATCCTCTTTGACTTATAGTACACTAATCACTTCACTTTATTATTTAAATCATTTCTTCTTTGCAAACACTTTGACTACTTTGACCTTTTGGGGCTTCTAGATGACTCATGAGGGTTCTCCAACTTCACATGGCCATAACTCTCTAATCGTGAGGAGTTATGTGACATTCCACATACCACCGGAAATGGAATGGCAGGTACTATCCATATAGAATAGTTTTATGTGCAAATATATCAAAACTCATATCATTATCCATCAAACAAACTTGGGTCCATTACCCAAATCTTTGTGCTACTGGAATTAACTATCGGACTTTCTTCAAGGGTTGAAATCATTGACAACCAACCCAATTAATAAACATAAACTGCCCAATAACTGAAGTGATGAAGTCATTTATAAGGATGGTTAAAGTAATCTCGGGTTAATTAACAGTAGGCATGAGTTAATGGCTCTTGGAGAAAGTCACTTTGAGAGACTTTCACGCTTCACATTTAAAAAATCTTGAAGTTCTAAATTGGCACCATGTCTAAGTATGGTTAGAAGAATTCCAAAATTTAGCACAATGATAAAACTTTAGCAGGGGCGCTAAAGTACCAGGGTCACCCAAATCGCGATTTGCAAAACGCGCAGGCATGTTAATGCTTAATATAGAGCCCACCTCTATCACATCCATACTGACATACAAAAAAGGAAATGGGATGTTCTCCTCATCTTTATGTTCCTAAAACCATACGTTTAGTGCATTTTTAGGTTGTCCCCTTCCAATCACATATGCCCACTTTCATTTCTTGGACATCATACCATAGCTCTTTGGAAAATGGCAATGCATAGGGATTTTCCAAATGAATTCATAGTTTTCATTACGGAGCAAGCATCTACGGGGACCTTTCCATCCCTTCTTTGTAGGTTATGACAGGGAAAGATTTTATTCTTCGAGGCAAAACCACATATAGTTGTTATCTTTATGCTGGACTTTGGGTATTCCAAAGCATCTTCCATCACCATTTTCACATATGGACCTCGTCTTGTGGAAATGATTCTTTGTAACATGAATGGACAGTTCACTGATCTATCTCAGGATGAGTTCCCCAGTGCCCAATTTTAGAATATCTTCTTCATCTTGTAAGATAATTGAAACATATTAGAATATCTTCTTCATCTTGTAAGATAATTGAAACCTTGAGATGTTGTGCTATGTGTTGGTTCCATTCCTATGGTAAAATTCCATAATGCCTAATTCTTCCACTTTTTTTTATCCCACAGACCATCTATGTGAGTTTTATGAGTGGGAGACATCAACAAGTCATTTCATATATGTTCAGTGTTGATTTGTGAAGAGTGGGGATGAAATTAAATGATGAATAGGATTGTAAGGCTATATACAATGGCTATCGAAACACTTATAAGATGCAGAACTAAAATAAGTTCAAAAATTTTGTCTTAAATACTCGGTCTTTGTACTAAGCAAATTTGTAGTTGTTTAATTTGCATTATCTCTTCTATATGGTTGAGAAATGACTATAGATTTGTTTGTTTTTCATATGCTATATCAACCACAAAGCATTGAATTTGAAACGAAAAAGGTTGAAGGATACATAGCAAAATTGGTATGCAATTTTGAACTTATAGTTATCTTTTTTGTTTTTGTTTGCATATTATCTAAACATAGATAAGAAACATCTTGAAAATCAAAACTTAAAAGATGAAGCAAGTAATAGATGTTGAGTGTTATCAAATAGAGACAAACTCCATTGTACATGACAACATCGACCAAGTATTGCATAACAATGTCCTTTTTAGATTAGATGCATTCTTGTATACCGTGGGAGATTGTGTCTTCGATGCATTTCAAGTTCTATTGCACTTTTGTTATTCCTCGACCGAGTTTTGCAATGGATTGATAGATCATTTATTGGCCTCATTATAAAATGGCAATGTTGAGGCATTAGAGTCGTATCAATATGAATCGACATCTGCTTTTCTTTTCCAATTGCATGGAATACATGATGTCAGTACGTATCTTTCAAAGATGTAGTTGTCTGCATTTGCAACTCTGCCTCCACATGAGAGAGGACTTTGGGGAGATACATTTTGTATACGGTGGCTAGCCAAGTGGTTGAATCTATCAATTGGAATTTGGTCAATAACAAGAAAAAGAAGATATCTACTATTCAACAAAACTGCATCTAGGGATCCATATTGCATCTTGTTCCATGATGCCAATCCTCTAAGTGGTCATTATGAACCACTACTCTATAAAAAAATATCCATATGCAATCTTGGAGGATCTGATATTTACTTGTCCCTCACCTGCAAAGACCTTCAATCGCATTGGAAACGAATTATGCATCATATACACTCCCATGGATTGCACATAGCAACAACTATTGCATCTACTTGTGGAGATAGTCTGTTCAATGCAATTTGTTATTTGATAGCAATAGAGTTTGATGTGCACTCACTATGCCTTTACACTGTGCAATCCTTTTGCAATGCATTTATAGGTGGCAGTCAATAAGAGTTTAACTGCTTGCATCAACACCTTCTACCATATCTCATAGAAAGTATGCCAACAATTGGAAGTTGGCAACAATACCTTGTAAACATGGAAATGGCATATGAGAAAGGAAATATAGAGGGTGGGACATTCTATTTACAATGGATATCTATCATATTCAGAGTAAATATCCAGGTCTGGTCAAGCCTATCAGATGGTATTTTCCATTCCTACTATATTGATTCAAACTATGATCGAACAATTGACATCATATCGTCGAAAATAGATATGCCACACATCCATTATCAGCCTTTAATAAGAAATACTTCCAGTTCAAGATCCATTGTCCATGCCACCCAAACCGCATCGAATCTGCATAAGCGTCGCATATTTTTTGATGATTGCAGCTATGTGAGACATTCTCCAGCTTACAAACCTGTGAGATGTGGATCATTGCAGCTATGTGAGTCTTTCTCTCAGCATACAAACCTGAGAGAAACCCCCTAAAGAAGGGTATGTGGTTCATGTCTGAGACAGATCTGGAATGTAGAGATGACCTCCTCCATTCAGAGAGTTGAGAATAAATCCACATGATTATCCAGTGGGAAAGGTGATTTGTTGAGTTAGACGTGCATGTGGCTGAGCACAAGGTGAACATGTGAAATCCCAAAGTGTTGAGTGCATCGTCATGTGAACAGAAATTAATATGATGTATTAACCTCCTTTGAGAAGCAAAGTTGACGAGAAAACTCCAGATGATTCTCCTGTGTGAAGCAGTGGGAAAGAAGATTTGTAGAGTGGACGTGCATGTGGACGAGCACAGGTGAATTTGTGAAGACCTGGTTCTTCTGTGTAATGCAGTGAACCAGAAATATGGACATCCCTATGGATGTGCCCCTAGTGGATGAGCACTAGTGGGTGTATCAGATCCTTTGCTATATTTTTCAAGAGTCGGGCATGCATGTAACCCTAATTGTAATGTAAAGGGTACAAGTCGGCCCCACATTAATGTGATTAATAATAAATGTAAAATATAATTAATATAAAAGATAATAATTAATATGGTAATTATCAATTATATTTTGAGTTATTGAGGTTGACCCTATTGTGCCAAAAGACACATCATTTGATGTGACAAGTCTAATATAAATAAAGGTGAATCTCCATTGAGGAAACACACTTAACATTGTGTCATCTCATGATTTCAGATGTTGAGGTCTGAAATTATGAGAATTGCATCACCCTCTTGTGTGCTAGTTTTGGTAATGGTGTGGGAGGTCTTTCTCTTGAGAAATATAGCAAAGGATTGGCTGGGTTTTCTTTCCTTGTTGAGAAGGGTTTCCCATGATACTTCTTGTGTACTTGTGCATGGATCTTCTTCTTGTGATATTGGTTTGCTGCAGTAGTTATGGTTGAAGTAATTGTTGACAGAAAATTTAAAAGGACTACATGAGCCATAGCTCACTAAAAATCTAACATGGTATTAGAGGAGTCTTGAAAACAACCATTGCACACCAAAGAATTGAAGGAAAGGTATGCCAAAACATTGTTGTAGGAAGAAGGTTGGAACTCCCTTCTGTGGTGTATGAAAAAGAGACTAGAGGGGAAACATCTATGTGACAAAGAAGAGACCGAAGCTTAAAGCCATAAAAGAAAAGGCTGGAGCCTAGGAGAAACCCCACGAGCTACCCCGAAATTCTGTGAACGAGTCCCGAGCCTACAGTTATGAAGGAGGAGAGTTGTTTGTCCATTTAAAAGTGGTCGCCGGTCTCTAAAAAACTGCCACAAGCAATACCCCAATAGAAAAATAAAGGATACGGGTTGGACCTAGTGCTTCATGTGGAATGTAGGTTCCTGTGGCATAAAACTAAGGGCGGCAGATATAGTTAACCATGTGGTAACTCTCCTCAAAATAACTGCAGGCCTAAACTGAACCTTGTTCAAGATTATTAGATAGCAGGGAAAGGTTGCCACTTGTCCCTTGGCAACTCGGCCTGCTAAGAAAAGGTAGTCTCTGCCTGGAAGAGGCCCATCATATCAGCTACAAAACTGTAATAGGAAGACCAAACTATCTAAAGCTCAATTGGGATCAAGTATTATGTATTTATACAAGCATTCTTTGTTGTGTTGGATCTTTTGAAAAGGAAATCTTAGATTTAGTGTAGAGCATAAACTTGGGGGACTGAAATTAAATGCTTCAAATCCGTTGGTGGTGTTCCTGAACCAAACAGACCTAGAGAGAATGATTCTCCTCCTCGTCCAAGCCCTTGACTTACTTACTATCTTCATCACTTCAAAAAGATTCTTGAATTGGATATGGGTGATCTTCTTAGACCTGGAAAGAATCTGAGCAAGTATGGATCATGGGAAATAATGATAGACCTCAACAAATGGGATTGAAAGGAAATATTCCATTCAGTTAGCCAGCCACAGGATCAACTTGATCTTGGTTGAAATAAATCCTTCCAAGCTTAAAGACCTTACAAATAAAATACAGAACCCAAGTAAAAATTGTTGTGGTGGATTTCAGGAATCAGTATAGAAGACATGAGCAAAATAGATAATGCCATTAATGACTTGGACGTTGGAATTTTTATAAACAATGTTGGGGTGTGCTACCCCTATGCTAGTTTTCTTCATAAAATTGATTCCCAGCTTCTCAAGAATCTCATAGCAGTGAAGTGCCAGAATTATGATGGAAGTTAAGCTTGATAAATCAAGAAAATTCAAGTTCCTAGAAGACAAGGATTCAAAGGAAGACCTATTATGAGTAATGCAAAGAGGTGACATTGTAACTACCTTCTTCATGAAGATGCCAGAGGACAGAAATCAACCAAGTGCCATTGGATAAATCATATCAGGACCCTCAGGTATGCACCTGTATATATATGTTATTTTCATCATTGTTATAAGGGCATTTGCAAGAGGAAGAAACCCATGGTGCAAATCATGGACCCAGAGAAGTCTCAGTGCATTCAGAAGAACAACACACTAGAAGTAAAAACCTCAGGTTTGATTGTTTGATTATCTTGCTACATTACAAGTAGGTGTTGTAGTTGCGACAACAATCCTTAAATTGTTTTGATTCTAGAGATGTACTCATGAATCTCCCCTAGGAGATATTCTTGTCTTGTTTCCTTTCGTTTGTTTCCTTGTTTCAGGAAGGTTAACAACAAAGGAAGACGTTTTCCCTTCAAAGACTTCAGAGGGAGTCACTTGACTCAGAGGGAGTCAAAACTAATTAAGAAGAAGGAAAAGACAAATACCTTCTCCCCCCTCATTTGTTCAGAGGGAGACTGCCATTGATATAGTTGATCCAGTTGATATTCCCAGGGACTTTATAGTAGGCCATAAAAGGCATGTATGGGCTTGAAAAACTTTGCAAGAAGAAGAAATACATGCAGTTGATGGAAGTATCGAGAAATACAAAACAAGACTTGTCGTCAGAGGATTCTCACAAATAGAGGGAGTTGTCTATGATGTGACACTTGATCCAATAAGCCTGATACACTTCCATCTGTACTACCATTCATGAGTTGGAAGCTATATCAGACGGATGGATTCTTGACAAGTTTGGGTTTCAACAAGAGTGTTGTTGATCCAAACCTACACTATTACAATGTTGGTGATGAGATCCTGATTTTGATGGCTTATTCAGAAATCCTTGTTGTTGGATACAAGTAAGCCTTGAATTTTTATTTCGAGATGAAGGATATGAATATGATGCACTACTTCTTGGGACAAGAATTATGATAGAGGACCGATTAGATTTTTCCTGAGTTAAGGAAAATATACAGTGGGAATATTAAAGAAGCTCAGTATGACAAAATTCAAAACCATTGTGATGGATTTGAAGAAAATAAATGATGATGATTCAAACAAGATTGATCCACAGTTGATTGGATCATTGATGTATCTGGTTAACACTAGATCAAATTCATGCTATACAGTGAATGTACTTAGTCAATCCATGAGTCAGTTGAGATAGACTCACTGGATAGCAGTAAATCATGTATTGAGATATATATGAGACACAGTTGGATATGACCTGAGATATGCCTCCAGTGTGAACTTGAGTTTGCAGGATATGCCGATAGAGATTGAGCAGAGAGTACAATGGACCGGAAGAGCACATACAGTTGTTGTCTTACCGTGAATTTTTCCATGATTTCCAGATACAATAGGAAACAAAACTCTTTGGCCTTGAGTACCACAGAGGCAGAGTATATAACATCGAGTGTGCAAAACAATGTGGCTTCATAAGCTTTTGACAGATTTACTTGACCATGAGATAGATCCTATGATGATAACCAAGAGTCGTGTGTAAAGATCCTTGAGAACCCAGTGTTTCCTGATGGATCGAAACACAATGACATGAAATATCCTTATATCAGAGATATGATGCAGAGGAAAATCGTACACATGCAGTGTCTTCCTACACATGAGCAGATTGCAAACATCTTCAACAAGTTAGTGAAGAATGCATTCCTATTTGAGAGGGAGTATTGATGACTCCAACTAAGACAAAATTCAGAGTACATCCATGTGAGACTTGGAAAGATGAAGAATGCCTCCCTAGCTGAGAGGGAGTGTTGATGATTGCAGCTATGTGAGACATTCTCCAACTTACAAACCTATGAGATGTGGATCATTGCATCTATGTGAGTCTTTCTCTCAGCTTACAAACCTGAGAGAAAGCCCCTAAATAAGGGTATGTGGTTCCTGACAGAGTTGGAACATAGAGATGACCTCCTCCATTCAGAGAGTTGAGAATAACTTCAAATGATTATCCAGTGGGAAATGCGATCTGTTGAGTTAGACGTGCATGTGGTTGAGTACAAGGTGAACGTGTGAAATCCCAAAGTGATGGGTGCATCATCATGTGAAAAGAAATGAAGATGATGTATTAGCCTCCTCTGAGCAACAGAGTTGACGAGAAAACTCCAAATGATTCTTCTATGTGAGGCAGTGGGAAAGAAGATCTGTTGAGTGGACGTGTCTATGGAAGAACACAGGTGAACGTGTGAAGACCTGGTTCTTTTGTGTAATGCAGTGAACCAGAGATATGGACATCCCTATGATGTGCCCCTAGTGGATGAGCACTAGTGGGTGCATCAAATCCTTTGTTATATTGTTCAAGAGTTAGACCTACCTGTAACCCTAATTGTAATGTAAAGGGTACAGGTCAGCCCCACCTTAATGTGATTAATAATAAATTTAAAAGATAAAAATTAATATGGTAATTATTAATTATATTTTGAGTTATTGAGGTCGGCCCTATTGTGCCGAAAGACACATCATTTGATGTGACAAGTCTAATATAAATAAAGGTGAATCCCCATTGAGGAAACACACTTAACATTGTGTCATCTCATGATTTCAGATGTTGAGGTCTGAAATTATGAGAATTGCAGTACCCTCTTGTGTGCTAGTTTTGGTAACGGTGTGAGAGGTCTTTCTCTTGAGAAATATAGCAAAGGATTGGTTGGGTTTTCTTCCCTTGTTGAGAAGGGTTTCCCAGGATACTTCTTATGTACTTGTGCATGGATCTTTTTCTTGTGATCTTGGTTTGTTGCAGTATTTATGGTTAAAGTAATTGTTGACAGAAAATTTAAAAGGATTGCATGAGCCATAGCTCACTAAAAATCTAACAATATTGTCTAATCAAGATGAAACGCATCCCAATTGTAATTAGGTCATACAGAGCTTAAACAAAAAATGTAGACTGGTTTATCACAACTTGAAAAAGGTCATACGTGAAAGAAATAAATACATTGGTGCACTTCATTCTAGACCTTTGAGTTGTACAACTGATCATCATGAGGTGAAAGGGAGCTCAACCAAGAAATACAAACTCACATATCACAACCTAAAAAAAGTTGTGTGTGCACAACACGAGCGCATTTTCACACTTCATGTTGAACACAAACATCACATGTCAAATGACAAATAACATCATTGTTTGCACCATCGAGATGGTGAGGAGGAAATGCTCATAACAAATGTCGATTCCACCTTCAACATGGCTTGTCAACAAGTGAAACTAGTTTCGAGTGGAAACCATAAGTTAACCTACCACATGTTGAAAAACTAGATACGTGAAAGAAACAAGTGAAAATACATATCTCACAATGGTCATGATACTGATCGAGAGGGAAAAATCACATATCATAGACTAGATCCAACATCGTGCACTGCTAGCATTGAAAACCAACAAACACTTACTACACATCCTTGTCTAGGAAAGAGAGATGCAAAGAAGATCTATATGAAATACATTAAAGACACTCCTTCCATTGCATGTGTGATTTGCGAGGAATTCAATTTTGCAAAAAACACTAATTCTTTCATCCCCTGACTTGCAAAAAGAATACCTCGTCTTGACACTAAATGATAAAACATTTTCCACTAGCAATATTTGTCTTCCATGCAAACGATCACTTGAAAATGGAAAGTTGTCACACTTTGCAACACTTGACCAAATAAGATGTAACACACCATTACCAAATGTAAGTACATTTACAGAACTTGAGGAGAGACTTGTGTCTCTACAAATTGAATTTTCACAAATTAGACCCTAGGGCTATAAACGAAACCAAATGGGCTTAACAAGATCAATTATTAATGTGCATGTCCAACTAGATGTTGTGCAAAAATCCCTGCCACAATTCATGAGCGAAACAATGAAAATTGTTGTAGCTCTCAAAAGACGTTTGCAATACAAGAATGCATACCAGACAGGTAGAGCGCGTGTGCACATTGTCCTGAAATCATTAAGAGAATTATGTTCCAGGGCCCTGTACAAAGCACACAACATTTGTATAAATGATAACTGGAACCATGTTCTTGAACAAGGAAATGACAACTCTGCACAAACTTTTGACACTACTAGTGAATTTGATACAAGCGATGAATCAAAGAATGAAAGGCCTGCTGAAACATTGATACACGGATTGACTGACTCATAGCGCATTCATGACTTGCAAGACAAGATTGTCAAAATTGCACCTGTTGAAGGGAACGTCCACTTGGAATATTCAAGGACAAATTTGTTGAGGAAATGAACTTCCCAACACTGTTATATGGATATCCACGTGCCAGTGGCATCACAAAACGATTCAACTACTAAAAACTAGTTCAATAGGAATTGCTACGTTGAAGTGGTGACTTCTCATGTCACATAACAAATTTGTTTTTCAAAAAAATGTGCATAATAATTGAAAAAGTGATCTCTTGCATGTGGGTGCGAATAAGAAAAGGCCAACTACAAGGAACAAAGTTATTGGCCAGAGATGTCAAATACAAAGAAAACCTAGAAAAAAACCTAAAATCTGATATTGGATACATAGATTTCAAAAACATTTGCATCTCTCCTGACTACTTGCAACAAAACAAGAAAATTATATTTGCAATGATCCGACAATTGGGACCCCCAACTTTTTTCATCACATTTACAAGTGCAGAGAATCACTAGGATCTATTGGTGACTATGGTGTTTGCATTATATAGGAATAGGAAAAGGAAAAAACAAGCTGATACATTGGAAAATCATGGCATTGACTACCTCATAAGAAAAGCCCAGTGACATGTACTCGTTACTATAGACATAAAATAAATTCTTTGAGGCAATTGATATGTCATAATGAAACATTCTTCAAAAAAATATCGGACTACTATTTTGTGACTAAGTTCCAAAATAGAGGGAGTGAGCATGACCACACACTGTTATGGATAGAGGGTGCACCGATCTATAGAAATGGCAACAACTCACAAATCGAGCAGTTT